>JAQGBH010003045.1:0-21443 GCA_034698265.1 Sminthurinus aureus | reverse complement strand
TTTCATAGATCATTATATTATATATAATATACATACTGTACAAATTGAGAACGGAAAACATATTATATACACATACATGCATAAATTATGTGTAGGGATATAACCTTATGTGACTCTTTATATATTTTATTAATAATAATTTTAATTACGACAGCAAACATCATGCCAAAAATGAATAATCATTATTCTTGTATTATCTGTTAAACAATATACGTTATAATTATGTGTATTATGTAGTTTGTACGATTACTATAATATATTTTGCGTGACAAGAAAAAGAATGTATCATATTGTTTGCTAGTATATATATGATGTATTATTATGTGTAACAGCAGATTATTTTATGTACGTAAGTTTTATTATTGTATTTATATATTTATAAGGGTCATTTTTACAGTCAAAAATTTGAAACCACACACATACATATAAATTAGAAACTACAAAAAATCATTCATTTTATAAATAGTTTACAAATAATCACACATAATGTCATTGTAAAAATTCCATTTTTTTTAACCAAAGTGTTTCTTGTTATTTTTTAGACATAAAACGACGTTGTATGTCATTTAGATCGTAGTAGTACGAATAACTTACTATATATACCGTGTATTTATAACGTTGAACAATGTGTAAAATCGCAATATTTTACAAACCAAAATAGTTCATAATTTTCTACGTTAACGTAAATACTTTATGTATAAATTCTATACAGTACCGTATACAAGTGGATCGAGAGACATGTCAAAGCTAAAATGAAAAAAAAATGTCAAAAGGTTTTTTTGTTGCGCTATTTATCGTTACATTATATTACTTGCATATGAAATATATATTTTAGTCGTTGTAAAATATATATTATACATATAACTATAGTTTACGGCAAAGTTGTTTTTCTTTTGTACAAAAACATGCATATTTATGTATGTATTATATATATGTAAAAAATCCATTATTTATGTAAGCAATATATAAATAAGTCAAAATAGTTGTATACAGGCGAATTCTGTTCTTTTGTTTGTATTTGTGTACTTTACGTTGTGTAACTCATTTTAAATATCCAGAAATAATAAGAATAAGAATGATGAGATGATCATTTTCTGCATGATTGACTTGAAGTACGAATTTATTTATTTATTTATTTTTTGACTTCATTTATTTGGGTTGATTATTAAATTGTTTCATAATTTGTTTTACATATTATATATATTTGCATTTTATTTCCCAATTAGTATAAGATTTTCACACTATAGTTTTGGAATGGCATGGATGTTGTTTCTATATTTTTACTGAGATGCAGTTACTATGAATTAACAAGACAAGTGCAATTTGCATGTATGTACAAATTATGTTTTCTTTTTCTGGAATGATTTTGAATCAGTTTTTACATATTATATCTACGCTTGTAATGTACCGTAGACTAGGGACATTCCGCTTTTCTATATATACGGCTAATATTATTATTACTTTAATGTCAGTTATTGTATTGTTCAATTCAATCGAAAAAACAGTAATATATATATATTGTGGTAAAAGTACACTTTTTCATATAGTATAAACATGTAAGAGGTATAGAGGAATCGTATGCAAGAAATGATTTACTATAGACTATATTTGTCCAAAGAAAGCAGAGAGAGGTAGCGGATACAAAACCAAGAGTCTGTGTAAATATTATAGAGGTAATGCAAGCGTACAGGACATAGCAAAGATGAGGAGGAATAGATGTGAATATGGATATAATGTATGGATTTTTTTTAAAACTATGTAAAAACTGACAATTTTATATGTTATAAATTTTACACATTTATGTATGTATATTATAGAAGATAGTGTAGGATGTAGGATATGCATATTGCATACATTTTATTGGTTAGAGGTAGCTGATATATAGTATTTCGAGTTTTGAAGATCTATAGAAAGTACTGAAAACTACATAAATATTATATTTCAAAACATACATATTATATTATACATATAGATACATAGATACATGTATGTATGTATAATAATCAAATTGTATTAGGTAATTACTTTTGCTCAAAGTAAAAAGAATTCAATTTTTACGAAGGATATATAGATATATATATATATAAATATAAATTATTGAAAACGGATAACGGCGCGTTGGAAGGAGATAGAATAGATTTCCGTGTGAATATCCAGTGAAAGTTGACTTTAAAATATATATATATATATAATATATAGACTATTTGGATAATGCTATTGAAAACAAGGTCGGAAGAAGTGGAGAAAGTTCGCAATGGAACGCGAGAAATGCGACTGAAGCTTGCAGATAAACATAAATTATTTATAGCATTGCATAATATTATGAGTAAGTATATAATACATAATATTATAAGCATAATAATTATTATTCACATATATAACTACTGAATAAGGATATAAATAATAGTAATTTCCGAATTTATATGGAGGGCGAATAACAGTTAAGTATAATAGTTTTATTTAAAAGTCAACCACTTATTTAAATGTGACTCTCTCTCTCTCGATCTCTCTCTGAGTCCTGTTTTCAACTATGTTTTCTCTTACATTTCACTATTTAAGAATGCAAAATTTTGGATTGAATTTTGTAATATTACACACACAGTATACTGACAACTGATATGTATATATAGGTGATACACAAAACCTAGCAGCTTGATCAATCAAATGGGTACACAAACAAGAAAAATAAAATGAAGGGACGCGGAAGATATCTGATGTAGCAATATCAACAAAATACTTCTGACTAATACTTTTACATTATCAAGTGTTTCTAGTTTCAAGTAGTTTTTTTCACAGCAACCCTGGTACAGCAATACCCACACACATTATGTATACATTAGTCAATTTCAAAATATACCATTTTGTCAAAAAATTTAAAGTGTAATCCCTTTTCAGGTAAATAACGGATTAATGGAACATTAATTGTTTCGACAAAGTTGTATATATTTTGAAATAGTCTAATGCATATACACGTTCAAATCAGGTATATAATCAACATGCCTCATTTATATATATAATATGTATAAACGTAATTCATCCTTTATTCTACACGTTTGTAAACCTTAGAAGAAATAACAATTTGGATGTCTAATCAAATTGTACAAATGGCATGAATACAATGTAAAATAGGTACTTTTAATTATACAAAAGGTATATTATATAATATATAATACACAACTATGGCATGTTACCATCAACCAGCTTCAATATGTCTGTTGTACAAATAAAGTTTTGCAGTACAGATCCTTCTTACACCTATCAGAAAACACATATACACAAAACACAAACAAACAGCAACAAAAAGCTCTTTGAAAATCAATAAAGTTAGGAAAAAAACTTTGTTGTAAGTTTGTATTCTTGTAGGAATTTTGACAGTTTTTTACTTTTGTAACGTCCATTTGATAGCAAAAAAAATCCATAAGTGTGTATGAGATTCGTATATACAATATACACACAAAATCGGTTGTATTCAAAAACGAAGAAAGAACGGAAGGAGAAAATATCCCATATTGTTTCAAATCATATAAGTAAGAAAAATAATCACTTTTAGCCCCACTACGATGAGTAATCGACATATCGAGGGTTATCTTCTCAATATCCTAGACATTTTACATATGGGATGTTTCGATTTTGAGAATATACCCCTCGATATATGTGTGTGCAGACCATGTCTACTGTTATTATGAATGTATTACCTAAATAGCTAAATACATAGACTATAGACATAATTCATTATCGAAATTACGCTTAGAAAAGAAGATAAGACAGATTGGAAAATTTCATAAAGTGTAGAGTACATTGTATTAATCATGTTGTAGCAGATGGATAACTGTATATGTATCTATTATGTTGATAATATATAATATTATATCGTCACTGTTGATTCATAATTCATAACACATAAATGTATATAGAATCTTTTCATGATTTTCTTTATCTGATATATCTGATATCTACCTTCAATTTTACACGTTTCATACATACTTAAAATATAATGAATTGACTGCTTTCTTTGGTGCTTAGCCATTTTAACTTTCACCATTTCTCAACTTTCTCTTTGTTGCACCAAACGGCATTTTTAACATCGGGAAAAATACTCTGTGCTTTTGCTTCATTTGATTTCCTAACGCATATAAAAAATCGTGCTTTGTGTCTATGAAAACGATAGTTTTTATATACATACAAATTCTTCCAAAATGAAAACATTGTAGATTTAATGCTTTGCATGTTGAACTTGTATGAGATTGCTATAATTTGTTAATAAGTAGTACTGAAGTATATTTGATTTCATAAACGGTCTGACAGCCAATCCTGTACGTTTAATGTAATCATTATAATATTGAATCATGAGATACAATGAGTACTGAGGGAATGATGATGAGCTGTTCAGTAGGAAAATAGCCTACGTAACAGCTTGCTTAAGAATAACGAGCTAGAGATGTAGACATAATATGAAACTAATACATTACAAATAATTTTGTTTCCAAAATTTTGATAATGCGTGAGCACCACACTAAATATTGCGTAAGTACTACTGAATATTATTTATCTATCCTTTATGCTCCAAAACTGAAAAGTAGTATAAGATGATGCAAAAACATTAAAATCAATCATTCAAAATTCAAATTATTATAGCATCTACATAATATTTTGATTATCCTTCGAAATAATTAAAAAAAAACCTCGAAATTATTATTATTAGATTTTATAGAATTTTCACCTATGTATTTTTTACCCTTGTAATATGTGTATGTATGTACGCTTTCATTATTAGAATTATGCAGTAGTTAGTAGTTATATACAAAACAAATATGTATTGTACTAAGTACTAAACCTATATATATATATAGTAATATGTGTATAGATTGAGAGAAAATACTGAAGAAAAACTTTTTGATTGAACTGCTGTTATGAATGAATGTATGAGTATTATGTATTACATATTATATATGTATCTGTAAGTTATACCAATTGTGTAAATTTTTTTATAGGGACATAGTATTATTATTAATTATTAGCATTTAGCATTAGTTTTTATTTTATTACCACATGTAAATGTCTAAGATTGAACACGCACAGATTTGTTATATATTTAACAAAATATAAATTATGATGATGATGATTATAATATATTACATATGTATGAATCGACGCGAGAATGTGGATTTTTGCAAAAGAAAAGAAACTATACCAGGTAAAACTATAGAGCTAAACTAACATAAAATATGATATGTATATAGTATGTATTATAAATTTTAAACTATATGAGACAATTTATTTGAAAGATATTATATTATTGAATTCTGAATAAGAATTAATTATTTATTAAACTTGTAGTACTGTTTTTTCTAAATGAAAACTATGCTAAAACTATTGAAAAACCGCAGTGTACTATTATACTATGTAAATTACATCAATTTAATGAACTTTATAAATATAAACTATTGTAAAACATTATTATAATATCTACGACCTAAACCAATGTAAATATTTATAATTTACATGATTCGAAAGACTAACAATAATCATTATTATTCTTACTATTAATTATGTACACATAATAATAATACAATATATTGTAATAAAATAGATACATGCATGTATTATGCGAATAAAATTCCATACGAATTACTTATAATATTCGATCACTTTCCCCTTTGGACATAATAATTATTTTACATTCACATATTGGAAATCATAAATGTACCATTTTAAAAATGAAACTACATATATTAGGAAATATCTGAACAGTCTCATACTTCTCTTGGTTACATCTTGAAATATATTTATTTAAAATATATTGGTTTAAGTAGTTAGAATTTGACACAATACATGATATAGGTTATGGCATATATATATTTGTTTGAAAATCAGGTTTTGCCAGTACAAATTAAAAAATTTCATTTGATAATGTACAAAATGTGGCTTTATAGGATATATTATGACATGTATATGAAAACGAAATAGGAAGAAGTATGATTATTTTATCAAAACGTCATAGTAAGTACCATCATTTGACAATCTCTTAATGTGTATATCTTTTCTCTACTGCTATTATTTTTTATTAACTTACTTTACAAAGTTTCTTTTTTATACTAGACATTTCTGTACAATCATAATTAACATTAACAGCATTTCATGGCTTAATTAATCAGTTTGAACAAACTGATTAATGTGATTGAAAGGACGCAATAATTATCAACTATAGTTTATCAAAAATCATCCACGTCTTCCTTAGATAAGTCTAGAAAAGCGGCATATGAGCATGAAATATCTAATATACCTAATTTATTTTCTAAATCCTCAAGTAATGATGATGATGATTCATTCAAACGAGGAGTAGCACTTCGACTTTTTTCCCTGGTTGTTATATTATCTAAACTTTTTCTATTGAAACTTCTAGAAAAGGAGGATTGTGATCTATCTGCAGTTACTGGACTATCTGGGGTGTCGATAGCATCCATGATACGTTTAAGCCTTTCTTGAACACTGGTTCGTCGAGATGAAGTAGTAGGAATTTCTCCATCCACAATCGAAAAGTTTAAAGGACTATTCAATTTATCAAAACTATTTTTGACACTGTTATTACTATTATTATTATTATTATTATTATTATTATTACTGGTCTCATGATGATGAATGGCACTAACATTTTGAACTATTACATTATTATAGTCTGTAAATTCTGGATCTTCAATTATGGTTGCTTCTTTAATTTTAGAAGATGATAGGGATTTTTTGGCGTGTCGTGCCGATCTTATTACATAATTCTCTTTACATACCGTTCTTGATAGATGAGATACTGGTGAATCACAGCCATCAACTGAAGTGAAATGATGAATATTTTGCTTACCATGTGGGGGAAGTGATCCTTTGGATTCTGGGAGATTCTGAGAAAGCATTGTACTATTCATAGCCGCACGACCTCTCCAACTTGACTGGCTAGTAATAGTTTGATCACCGATATTTTTTATTGATGACGCCTGTGTATTCTCTGTATACAAAAATAAAATAGAAAAGTAGAAAAATAACAATATAATAATATTATAATAAGTAGTAACAAATTATGTGCTTCTCAATAATTTATAAACATAAAAAAATAACAATATTGAAATAAATACATCAATGACGTAATAATAAATGCTAATAGTTAAGAAAAAGTTTAAAAATCAATGTCAAGTTGTCACGTATATATTGTATATATTTATAAAATTACCAAGAGTAGCTCCAAATGTCAGGTACGAAGAGAGAGCTGGAGTAAATCCTGTTTTCTTTGTAATATCAATAACTCTGGGAGGGCTAAAGCTAAACATACTTGCTAGTGGTTGATCATTTAGACCAGAATATTTACTCCAGTCAACATATTCCAATTCCATCGATAATTTTTTGATATCAAATTCAACTTGTTTCTTTAATCGCTGTACATCAGGGATTTGAATTTCTTGTATCTTTTGATAACTGTGTCGTATCATATCAATTTTAGAATTCAGTCTTTGTACTCGAGTTTGTAAATCATTTGAAATTGTTTCATTTTTTAAATGCTTATAAAATTCATCCAAAACACTAGCTACATTCATGAAGAAGTCATTTAACCGTAAATTTTGCTGCATATTAGGATTCTATAAATAAATAAATAAAAACAAAAAGGAAAATATGTTTTTAAAAATTAGAAACAATACATAGTTACTACCAAAGATGATGATAGATAGATATTATACATTATATAATGTTATGTAAGTGTGCTTGGTTCTTAAACTGTTAAAAATAGAACAAATGATATAATATAGATACACACAAAATATTTACCAAATTGTAAAATAGTTTTGCAAGATCAAGTTCAGGACAACTTTGCTGAGTTGACAAACTCAAAATTGCCCATAGCCGAGAATGTTGTGAAAAGTAGTCATTAATTCTAGTAGACTTTTTTTCAAGTGACTTGATACATTCCATCCACTTATTTGAAGTATCTATATAAAGAGAGTTTTATCATCATAAAATGTAAAATACTGAAATTTCTGGGTACAATATGAAATGACATTACTTGATATTTTATATTGTACCATAAAATGTAAAATTTGTAAATGATAAGAATAATAATAATTTTGAAATTAAAACCTCGTGATTGAAATTTGATCTTTATAGTAAAAACATTATTGCTTACATTGATTAATGGGATGAGGAGGTATTCGATTACATGCTTGCAAATGGAAACTCGGATACTGTTTTAAAGCATTTATGAAATAATCTTTGTGACTCTCTAAAAGGGTTAATGCATTTTCAGGAAAATTGGAAGGATTCTGTTGAATAGATTTTGTCAACAACATTGCTCGTTGATTTATCTTTTTTTCATCCCTTGACATTTTACTATTGATTTTACTAAAAGAAAAGAACAGTAAAATAATTACAAAAATATTACTGATTACTGATTACGGACGAAAATTACAGGATGTAAGTAAAAAATATATAGTACTAAATAATGACATTATAATGATGTTTGTTGTTTAAAGCTTACTTTGTCACTTTGGAAAACATTATTTTATTATTCATGTACTTTCTACAGCAACTCTTTGCTAGAGTTTCTACCTCTTCAGTCTTTGAATGAATTAATTTAGCTTGTCTTTTGGTTACTTCAGGATTTCCAGAGTATTTGGGTTTATAAGCTACAATATTTTTCATACCATCCGTTCCAGGAATTGCATCTTCTTTTGATGTCACACGTAACATTACAAAATTTACAAAAGCATGAAAAAAACGTATGAATCTATCTCCATAATGATTTACAACTAAACCTTGTAGTTGAGCTACTGTGACTTTTCCTTCAAAGAATTTCGGATTTTCCTATAAACATGTCCACAAAAAGTTTCAAAACCAATTAAGTATTAAAAAATGTTATTCTAGTATAAAACATTTAGAAGTATGTAATCAATCATTTTATAAATTATTATAAGTATAAGAAAATATTATCTGGACTTTATTCTTACTGTGACAATTTCAGAAAACCATGAATGAGCCGCTCGACGATATAATCCCTCATTTCTTTTCTCATAAATTGGCCAAATACCTCGAAATGCTTCATGAGTTTTTTGCTTGTCTAATAAAGTGAATAGGAAATATGTTACATGCAGAAATGCTTCAGTATTGTTGCTCTTGAACATGGTCTAGACATAAATGTAAAGGAGAAAAAAAAGAATGAAAAGAGACAATTAGTAAGTATATATTATTAGCAATCCATTATAGTATTAAATCATGTGAATCTATAGCATAACTGATATTTATACGTATATTCAAATCTACTCCTAATAAATACAACAAAATATACAGAATAATATTATAATGTTTTTATAATATTATGTAATTGTAGTATATTATGTACCTCTGTAAATTGAAACTCTTTAACAGGTTTTGGTGCTTGTCTAATTCTACTTAAATCCTTTGCCGGTGCTGGCCTAGGAGGACGAGCGGATGCTGGTTGTTTCTTCTTTTCTCCCAACGACATTTCCTCCTTTAATTGACTTAAAGACTTTAAAATGGTTAATGAAGTAAGGACTGATTTATACTTGTCCATTTTGAAATTTTTCATGCAGTCTGGAGTAGGAAATGGATATGGAGAGTTGGGGGATTTAGGTAATGACATTCCAGTAAAATTTTGATGAATTTCTTTTCCAACAACAGTCCGAATATTATGATCCCCTGCTAATATATCTCTTGCTGGAATTGGCGAAAGACAAGGCTGTGATGGGCCATTTGGTCGTTTTTTTAAATGTCCATTTGTATTCTCAGCAGTTAATAGCACTTCGTCACTCACACTTGTATTAGGACTATTAATGTTGACAGCTCTTTGTGAAGGGTCAATACAAGGTGTAGAAGCAAACAATGGAGTTGAACCATCTTTGATTGCCGGTTTTTGTATTGAAGACATGCTATATATATTATAACACGACACACACGGTTTAAAATCTGATGATAATGTTGAATTTCACAAAAGTCTTGTCCGATAGTTAAATTGATGAGTTAAAATTAGAAAGATGCAATAATAATAATAATAACAAGTGCAATTCAAATGGTTGTTTTCTAGCACAAAAGTATTTTATACTCAAATAGATGGTAACTTGTTTACAAATAAACTGCCTATTACAGCACGAGGAGTCAAAGAAGGTAATGATATAAAAGGTACAGAAACAGTCCACATTTTTTTATATAAAAAATTACTTTAAATGTAAAATTTTAATGTACAATTTTACATAAAAATGAAACAAAGAACTAAAAGATTGGTGTAAATGTAAGCAAAACGCAAATAACCAACTGACATTTCTTCGAATTCAAACCAAGGCTCTACCGCGGGTTGTACAGGTTGTGCAGAATACATATGTATACATACATGGATAACTACAAAGTGTATTATTTTAATTTGATTAAATCTCAACCGTGTGTGTGCGTTTTTTTCGTCAATATTTTTTAACATACTGTAAATGAAATTTATTATAATCTGTATCAATTTTTACTCGTAGTATTTTGGAACAGTGTCCGTCAAAATGAACAATACACTGTCAAAGAGTGTGTTTTGAGAACATCTCCATAATATTTGAACGAAAATTGTTTACGTCGATGCAAATGACATTGCATTTTACGTAGTATGGATACTGTATAGGTACAGGTTTTCCCAATATACCCAATACCAGAAAAAGCTATGCATAAAAGATAATAATCAAAACTCTTGAATCTTGAATGGTACACAAAAGGGTACACGCACAGATTTTTATGGATATCAGATTTCAGATTTGGTAAATATCTAAACAGAAACATGTATATGTATATAATATGTAGGGACATGGGATTTGAGAAATTTTATTTAAAAATCGATAAAGTTCTCATCGAAAAAGAAATCAAGAATCCATAGGATTATATTCAAGGAAGGGGAAAAACAGAGATTACCCGTTGGGACTTTCCAACATTTCCTAAAAGAAACCAAAAGAGAAAAGAAAAGAAAAAGAAGAGAGAAGAATTTAACCAGGCAGCATGTGTTCTGAATAGACAAAGTATGCCAAAAAGGAAAACTACTCTATTCCAGCTACTGCCACCACTTGTACATTGTACATTATACCTCTTGCTTACTACTGTACTATACTTGTTCCTTCTTACAAGTTGAACTCGTACTCATTGCTGTTGAATGTTGAACGGGCTAACTGCATGTCCGTGTTCAGCAGTCGATGTGGTGTAACTGGGCAGGATTTCTTCTTCTTTCCAAGTGGAGTGCATGTAGGATGTAGGTATAAGGTATATCTGTATAGATTAAAGATATCTTATATATCCTTTATGTATGACACTAGTATGTATATAATAATATAGTATTTATGTATAAAGTTAAACATTGCAACTTTGCAAATAGGGTGTCTTGCATCTGCAGCTCTTTCCAACTTCCAACTGTCTACTCGTAAAACCTCCTCTTCCTCCTACACTTTCTCAACTCTTAACTCTACACAAATTCTACATTATATTATTATACTCTACACTCCATACTCCATACGCTCTATGTTGTACACTGTACAGTGTACACACGTTTTCTCTACATGTTGATGTACAAATGTATAATATAGTATATAGTGCATACCTGCATAGTTTTATGTATCCTTATATGGTCTATGCATATACGCAGATGGAAGACCAACTAAAAGACCAAACCAAACCAAGAAGACTAGCGACTTTCTCTCCTTTCTTCTTTCACCGTGTCGGTTTTCTGTCTTTGATTCTCTCTCTCTCTCTCTCTTTCTTCTTCTACTTGCTTTCCTTGCAAGTGCGCAAGCTCTTGGTGAAAATATTTTATTCTGAACATTTCGCGGTACGATTTACAAGTTTGTCCTTCTTCTCCTTCTACTCTCACTATTTACCTGTGTAGAATTTTAAAAACTATCTCGATTTTCCTCCGTGTTTTCCATGTACACAGAGTACAGAGTACAGAGTAGTGTACTGTATCTAGTAACTACTATGTACTGTATACTAGTGAATAGTATACAAGTGAATAGTAAATAGTAAATGTTTACATTTTATCCTAATTATTATAAACATTGCCTTATTGAAATACTTTTAAACAATTCTTGTTTTCAAAATAAAGTCATCAACGTCTTAAAGCAATAGGGCCTTCGTCTCCTTTTTTTGTATTATTCAAGTGTTTTTGTATGTTTACTGTTTTTTTATACAAAAAGTGAATTTCCAGGTGTAATATGTAATAGATATATGTCAAAGACGTACAACCGATTACTATTCAGTACACAGTAAATATACATATAACAAAACTACTCCATAATCTGTAATTCTTCAATGTTCAATGTTCAGTGTTTCATTTACAACTTACAAGCAAGTGTTTATTGAAAGTTGAAAGTTAAAACGCAACGAGGAAAAAATCTTTGCCTTATTTTGTCAAGTTTATATCCTTAAATTTTTAATTAGACAAAAAGTGTGCTTCAAGCTCAAATCTTTGACAATCTATAAACATAGACAAATACGCATAATATGCGACAAAAGAAGAAATGAAACACGTTGGTAGGGCTGTGTGTATTTATGAATAATTTATCGTGTTTATCTTTCCTCACATATCATACAATCACAACGTGCAGTTTAATGTAAAGTTTTCCACTGAAAAGAATTAGCACTTCAAAGTACTAGGTTAAATTTACTCTTATTGTTATGTGTTATGTTGTTACTGAAATAGATTTATAAAGAAACAAGTAGTAAGTGAAGTGTGGGTGACTGAATTGATTGTGAATTGTTTTGTGAATGATGTAAATTCAATTTACGCAAACATCTCCATCATACCCTATTGTTACTCTTCCTTTTTGATGTATTTGTGGATGGATCTACTTACAACGGTCCGGAAATGAGAAATTTTCCGGATATTCTCTCAAAATTTGGTAAAAAAAATGATCTTCTCTATACTCTTCATTTTTCTGCCGTTATATAATTTATGTGACTTGCGTTATTTTTTGTTGTAGTGTAATTGTATCAAAGAAAAACTAAACCAAGGTGAAATCATGCTTCATGCTTTTCTTCATATGATGTTTCATGTTAAAATTCAGAGCAAAGGTTTTTAATATCTTGTGATATATTTGATTATTCAATTGACATTGTCCCGCTCCAAACTCTGAATTCTAAACTCCAAGCCGCTTACAACTTCTGTTGTAGATTGGAGAGCTATAATTTTAGTTATAGTGAAATTAGCAGATAAGTTTTAAAATATAAATTTGTATATCGTAAGCACGTACATAAAATTGATGTTGTGTGTACTAATTTGTAATATCAACTCACATGGATGATTAAATACAACTCGCGTGTTTTCACTTGGAACTTGGAACTTGGAACACGGTGTGTTGAACTTTTGGAGCAGGTCCGTTAACTTTGACTTTGATGTGAAATGAGGCTATCAAGCGTGTCGCCAATATTTACATGCTAATCTACATATTACATGCATACAGTGGAGAGGAGAGACGGGAAGCAGGCCATGGTTAGATTTTGTATTCAAAACACCCGTACATGGATAGTGCATACTAAAATGTACAATGTAAAATATGCAACATGAGAAAACTAGCCAATCAGTTTTATCTTAATCACTATTATTTTAGTGAAAAATTAATTGGAACTTGGTAATAATTGTGATATTAACCTCGTAACTGTTCCTTTGGCTGAAGCACAGAAACCAGAGACCAAAGATCAGAGATCAGAGGCATAGAAAACGGCATGTTTTATGCTTTATGCCTTGTGCTTTATGAATTACGACCGGTTATTATTCTCAAATTAATATCTCATGTGGGAACAAATCAGTATTGTAAATTTTTATCATTTTGTATAATATAATTTAGACACAAGTAAATGAGTCAAACACACAGTCACAAACGGCACTAGGCACTAGACACAAGGCACTTTAATAAAACAACATGTGCATATCAGTATATCATACCCTGACACTTTCTCTCTTTAATAAACTGTAAAACAATCTGCACAGTGCACAACACACATACTAATGGTGAAAATATCCACAATTCACAGCTCCACAGTGAGCGAGAAAGCGGCATATCTGATAACCTCAAAAAATCATGTCCCTCCGGCATTAGTTTTTCACTTGTTCTACGGTGTCTACAGTGTATAATATAGGTTGTGAAAACATACAGATAAAGTCAAACTAACATACGATTGTCATTTTGATAACACTTGAGAATGGAGAAAATTATGAAAACACCACAGGAAATCCCACAAAACTCAAAATCTCATGATATAACTACGTATATATTTTGTGTATGATATATTAGATTTTACATTACTTTCCATTTTATACATTGTACACTTTGCACAGTACACAGTGTGATTGTGACATTTATTCAATATGCGGTATGACATTCCAACTTGTGCTTAAATAGATTATTAGTGCGTGATAGAACTACCAAAACTAGAGTAGAAAATGAAACCCATTTGTAAAATTAATAATTCTATCTCAGTCATAAATAAATCACCCACATAAAACAGATTGTTCATGTATCATGTACATTGTAAATTATACACTGTACAATGACTACGGTACACATTGCAAAGTTCCCTGACCTTCATAATTTGTTCCATTCATTTGTCCGTCCATTCATTCACTCACTCACTCATTCATCCATTCATTTCATTCGGTTCGTTTGTTTACTTGCTTACTTACTTCCTAGTATTTATGTATTCCGTATTCCGTATTCGTTGCTCAGTATTCAGTAGGCACTGTTGTCAACATCAACAGTTCACAGGGGAGTCAGAAAACACCATGTATTTTGTATTTGATGTTTAATAATCGGCGACTACTCTCAACTCTCAATGTTTGATGTATGATAAATGTGCAGCGTGCAATGTGTAGTGTGTAGTTTGTAGCCATGTGTCCATAATGATATATTACGCTTAATAGCATACCAATTATTGCCTATTACTCTTCCTATTATTTTCATGTGCAATGTACATGAATAATTCATACCCACTGCACAATGTACACGCAAGCTGAAAATAATATCGGAAACGTAAATATAAACATTGAAAACGTGTCTACAAAAAATCTACTCGTTTCATTTTCTATTGTTCACTCATGTTGGAGCAATTGTTTTATATCATACATCATACATCACACAGAAACAAATTAAGGCAGCAGTATCTTGCAACTCGACAGAGTTGCATAATATTGTATGCTTTGGTGTTAAGTATTCGATAAGGATAACAACATAAATAATAATAATAATTATTATTACTGTTGATTGGCTCAGTAATTGCACGACACACTCAAAATTATTATGTGTGGTGAAAGTGTTTGAGGAATTCATTCTAATATGGAAAATAAAAACTAGAACATTCACATGATATAAAAAGTACATAGAAATACAATACAGAGAGACCGCACACGCAGTTTGAATTTACATTGTGAATTGTGTATGCACCAAAAACGGCAGCGGCTTTTCAGATCCACTTTAAATCCACAGCTTCAGAACCAGAACCAGAATCCAGATCCAGATCCTATGAGAGCCACCAATTTTACTTTTCATGCACGAGAAGGTACATACATACATAAGAATCCCAATCCCAAGTACGGAATCTAGAATCTAGAATCCAGTATCCAGAATCCAGAATTCAAGAAATATCCATAAAAGGAAAGGGAATGAAGTAAAAGGAAATGGTTGGGAGGTTGGGAGAAAGTAGATGTACTTATATATGTCCATGATCTACATGTGTATTATGGGTACATGGTTGAGTACCTTTCTATTTATGTATTACGTAATCGGTATGAATGCACGTTACGTTACGTGCTATATCTTCAATCTACAATCTGAGAGAGCGTGGAATAATACACACAATTTCGTGCACTACCGTCATCATTTCTCTCTCTAGCTTCTCTCTCTCTCTCGCCTCTCTAGCACTTTGGAGGGGTTTTGTGGAGTGGAGTGGTGGAGTATGTGCAAAAAAACTGTTCATCGCTGAATTTGAATGAGCATGAACTAGAAAACATGCGTTGTACGGGAAATGGTCCTATCTACCGTCTACCGTCTATCCGTCTTCAATAAGCATGTATACTTTTTGCCTAACCAAATCTACACCTACATATACCTATATCTTGTGCACAGGTCTCTATCTATTATCAACTTACATATTACATACCGTTCTCCTTTCTCCAGTCTCTAGTCTCCAGTCTTCAACTCTTCAACACAATGTGCAGTGCAGTGCCGTAGAGAGGTATAGAGAGATAGAGAGAGAGAGCAACGAAAGAGAGTCAGAGTTGTGCATTTGATATCAACTTGCTCACTCAGCAACAGCAACAACGAGACAAGGTGGCAATTGGAAAAGGGAATGGGAATGGAAGTGAAAATACAATGCAATGTTGTACATGTACATGTATACGCAATTCAATCCAATCCAATCCAGTCCAATCGAACAAAATGAAAAGGACGGCCTTTTTGTGCACTGTACAAGTGTAGTTTCTATAGTTTCTAGATGTATCTATGTATTTGTGTATAAGGCTGTTGGATTGTTGGATGTAGGATGAGTTCAAATCCAACTCGTATGGTATAATACAAATCCAAATCCGAAACACGAGATAGAAAAGAGAACAAAAGAGAAGAAGAGAAGAGAAAGATAGCCCGAGGAGAACTCGTGTAGTTTTTTTACCGTCTACGTGTTTGACTTCTTTCCCTATACTCTACACTCTATACTCTATGCTCTGTACTTTACTTTACAATCTACAATCTACAACTCATGCTTACATAGTTTCTCACTGTTTAACTTTTTCTGTTTCATTTGGTGGTCTGGTGAGTCCAGTGTACAAATTGTGATGGTGAAAATGTGCAGTGGGAGCCGCAGAGAGAAATGGAGAAAGTTTTCGTCCATCTGCACACTGTACACTAGACATGCCTAATGTACGCAGTCCTCTATATACTATACACTATACACCATATACATTGTACATTGTACAATTCATGTACATAATTGGTGAGAGAATACACTAAGAACTAGGATCTAGAAACTAGAAACGAGCAAGAAAAAACGGCAGCGATGGACCCGATTTGACCTCAGAAAATGCCTCAAGTCTTTTCTTTCCATTTCTTTTCTACTTTTTTCTTTGTCCTCACTCACTCACTCACTCACTCCTAGCAAACTAATAAAACCAGACGAGTCAACTGATCAACCGGCACGACAAGCAGACGAGCAGACATGCAGTCATATCGTAACGTAAAATCTACTACCTACCACCTACTACATCCAACCTAGTACCTACACACAGCTACACACAGTGAGCTATAGTCAGTTGATAGTTGATGTTGATGGTTGATATTAAACAGGAAGGAGAGGAAAGGAGAAAGGAATAGAGCGAAAGTTTGTTCAGACTTTTCATCTTTAGATGGCACACAAGTATCTGAAGGCTCGAGATAAATCATTCTTCAATTTTTTCTCCTTCTTTTATCTCCACTTTACTTTATATCCTATCCCTTTCACCTTACTTTTTATACCCAATACCTAAAAGTGTGTTCAATGTTCAATGTTAAAAGTACTTCACAATGCTATATATTATGTCATATAGTATACTGGTAATATATTTGTATAGTATACGCAGTGCAAATAACATGCGTATCCTCAATTCAAATTCACATTTCTGGTACGCTCACATATCAGATTCAAATGTATCAGACACTCGACTATTCAACTATTCACAGGTCATTTCAGAGGTCGTGTTCAGAAACATACAGAATCCAGAATCCAGAGTCGAGAGTCTCTCATGCTCATTTTTTTCTCCGCACTTTGCACTCTGGGCCCATTTCTTCCCATTTCTTGAGGATATCATATATCCTTTTTATTCTCCATTCTACTTTATTTCATAAACCTCTTGTATGGTACGACCTCTGATTCGATTGCATCTACATTCTACATTCTACTTTCTACATTTTACGTTCTCAGTACATTTTACATAGATAAAAACATTCATGCATTTGCTTTTACTCTTTTAACCTTTTTTTATGTACTCGTGCCTTCTTATTTGATTTTTGATTTGCTCTGTAGAGGAAAGGGGAAATGGGTCAAGTCAAATGTCGTATACAAAACACAAAATGTTTTACTATTTACTAGTGCTCCTGTAAGTATGTGATGTGTGTTTGTGTTAGAGTACGCAATAAACAGGCACTGTAAAACTTGTTCTCTACACTCTTTACTCTTTATGCTCTCAAGACTCCAGACTCAAGACATGGTGAGCGACAAAGTATCTTGACTTTTCTTGAAATTGGAATTTCTGAGGACATGAAACTTTGCACATAAGTAAATAAATAAATCTCCCGTCTTTGTCAATCAATCAAGAATGTACAATATACAGCAAACATTGTACATTATACATTTTGCATGGACTGAATTCTAGATTTTATACGCAACTTTAGATTTTACATGTCGTATTGTCTACTTGTCGACTTGTCGACTTGAGGAATTCTTCTTCTCCAAACTGTGCACTGCTCACTGTTCAAGGGGTACATGAAGTGCGTGTATATACAATACACAATGTAAAATATACGTATATGAAATTGGATTTAATGCCAAATATATAATACAACTATTTATGTGTAGAAATGACAAAGAAGAAATGTAACTAGAGAAACTCGTGACTTGTGACTTTTGACAGAAGGAATAGGAGAGACGAGAGAAGATGAAACCATTAAGTACACACTCGTATGCTCAACTTTTCTCCTAAAGTAAATATTTAAAAGTCCACAGTTTCCCCAGTTCCACCGTTCTACAGTTCAGCAGTAATCAGTGGTGAAGAAAGAACCACAAGTAAAAGGTTGAAGCTAATGCTGAAAGTTGAGAATGTTGAGAATCACCATAGTTTCTTTAAAAATTCGGAGGAATCGGAAAGTATGTTGATGTATTTTGCGCGTATATCTATATCCATATGTATATATGTGTGTGTATGTGTTTGTGGTTTCTAAAGTTTCTAGTTTGATTGGTTAGATGGTCGGTGTTGGGTGTTGGGTGTTGGGTGTTGGGAAAGTCGTGTAATCAGCATTCAAGCCGGAAATTAAAGTTTCAGTTAGCACCACCACCTTTTCAAAGTCAGGATGAGTGAGATGAGAGAGGTTTTTAGCTATATATAGCTCAATTTAACTTGCAGCTTGGATACTAACCACAAAAGTAGTCATCTGTACACTGTACATGCAAGTGAATATGAAGAAAATATAGATATTTGTGTCTAGTCCATACACTATAGACCGTAGACTTTAGACATATGAAATATAAATGTAAGACGTACAATATATATCTGCTCTGCTCAAAACTCTAAACTCTAAACTCCAAACGATTTCAACGGTTCTGTTCCGCGTTTACTTCTCACTCTACGTGTGAACGCAGAACAAGGTCTTAACTAGAAACTTTAGCCCCAAGGAAACTTTTCCTTGGAAGGAGTCATGATTGATGTGCAAGTTATGAATTAAACCTCCCTTCAACCTAACTTCAACTTGGAGCTTTGAGCTTGGAGTAGGAAAGCGGAATAACTTGATCTATGTTTTCTTTTTGTGGTTTGTTAACTTTTAAAAAGGAATTTTAAAGCATGAAGCTGCAGTTCAAGTGGCTTTCGTCTTTTGTATTCTTTTACTTTTAGGAAGCTAGAAAGCGCGGGTTCCCTTTAAACAGAACAAAAGATAAAGGGTCCGAGGTTCGAGATATCCTTACGTTTGTCAATAAGAATGACCTTAACTCAAAATTTGTCGTTATTGAAGAGCTTAAGAATTAATTCTAGGAGATATCAATAATGATTTTTGAGTTTTGATGGTAAACAACGTAAAATATCTCAAATCCTTTGGTACTATTGCACATTCTACACGTGTAATTGGAGAATGCTAGCTGGAGCGTTCTCTACAAAATTCTGTAGCATAATGTAAAGATATGGAGAGGTAGAAACTGGATATTTTTACCGTTATTTCTTCAACTACTTTCCATTAAATAGCCATTAGCCAATATCTAGTATCTAGAATCTAGAATCTAGACTGGATTGGATTGGATGTTACTTTCTCCATTCTCCATCCAGTATGATACTCTTCGAAAACGGAAAAGGTGTTCCTTCCAATTTTCTTCCCACTACCATTTACCATTACACTGATCACTGATCATCTGTTCCGACAGGAAAAAAGTGCATAAAGGACATGTGTGTGATCCTCTTCACCTACCACCACTTTCCAGTCAAGGTCCATTTCATGCTTTTATTACAAACATATATTAATATATGTATCTGCAGTCTACCTTCTACGTGTCGTGGTAGTTTGGACTAACTAGAAATGAAAAGCAAAGTGGTTAGTATTATGACAACTACCAACTACCAGCTATCGTATGTATTTTCAACCGAATACCAGCTGTTTACACCATGATTTCCTTCGTATTCTGCTGAATACAGTGTACATTGTACATTGTACACTGCAAATGTTAGATGTTAGATGGTACATGGTACATGCAGCGCTTTGACTCCTTAAAAGCAAGTAAGGTTTCCAAGTTTTGGTCCCATCTTCATCTCAATTTCTCAATTTCTAAATTTCTAGATTTAGAGGCTGGCGGCGGGCGCCGCAGTAGCTTTTTAGTTTTTAGAGCTTTTCTTTAATGGTAACATGAAGCTCTTTCTATATTATTAGGTTACACACAGTAGATGGGATTCCATGCTTCCATGTTACATCATAACAGAAGAAGTATAGGAAACCAAAACCAACTCGTAGTCCTCTTAGTCCTAGTCGTAGCCTGAGCATTCCAAAACAAGTCATCACATCGCATCACATCACGTTGCATTTCTCTTTTCTTCTCATTTCCTCCTTATTCCTTCTCATTCTGGCTCTACTGTATTTTCTCGTGTATTATTTTACGATGAGCTCTTTGGTGTGTGTGCGCGTGCTGGTGTTTTGGTGTGTCAGTGTGTGCCTCATTCTAATATAATATTATGTAGGCCATTTCAAAGACATTGGACGATCGGCAATCGTCACATAGTCTATGTTGTATGCTCCGTATTAAATTGCACACTTTGAACGATCCAGATATTACAAGCTATAACTCTATACTCTATAAATATGTGATTCTACATTCTACAGCTATATTATTGCTTGTACACATGTGTATAATGTATATACTTTGGTGGTGAATACATACAGTTTTGTCCTCAGTTGGGAATGTCGACGGAGAAAACTACCTCATACCTACTTTTATGCTCTACAAGGAATGCTCTTTGTATTTTCCATCCTCGATCCTCAATCCTCAATCCACGTTCTACACTCTAGACTCTAGACTTTACACAAACGTTACGAATTCCTACCTATACAAAATACAAACGGCTATAACGCCCATTTACAACGTACCATGTACAATAGAGATCCTCAAAAAAACATGTTTTGAGAAAATTTAAGTCAGCGCCCCGTCATATTGTTCCTTTTTAT
>JAQGBH010003044.1:0-21445 GCA_034698265.1 Sminthurinus aureus | reverse complement strand
ACTACTTGACGTACAATGATGTGAGGCAGCTTTTCTAAAAGCCAATCGCATTTCCAACAACTTTCTCGCTTTGACCACCGTTGAAAAGTCCCGGGGTCACCAGCAAAAATGGCGTGAAATGAAAACACGCTGCTAGTTTCACACTTATACTCCCTACTGTATGTATAGTGTATAGGTTAAAAATCTAAACCTAAATCTGAATTTAAATGTGAACGCTGAACGCTAACTAGAATTTGGATCGGATACCAAGTAACCGTTAACCAATTTTCTACGAAGAAAATCTGAAGGACTCTTATTGTTACCAGTTGCCTGGTGCAAAGTACAAAGCAATGTCAAGTCCCTGGACATTCAATTTAATTTTCATTGTGTAATCCTCAGTCTGCATCCTATACCTTCTACACACTCTACAGTCTACAAACTACATATACACTTTTGATAGACGTCATTCTCCACACGTGGACAAGCATTCACAGAAAAACAAACAAGCATTAACAAAGGAAAACTGTCTTGACCAAGTGGATGAACGACGGCGCTTGTTCAGCAAAAATTTCTAGTACAGTTCCCTATTTACTCATCCATCCATCTATTACTACGATAGTGTCAAAGGAAATGGCGACAAAAGACACCGCAATCTCCATTTTGGTTTTCATAGCACATTTTTTTGATTTCTAGTATGGATTAAATACTTACACGATCTTAATATTTTGTGGAAAAACTACAGACAAGGATCTAGCCTAAATTGCAGACTCTAGAAACTAGTATATAGAAAAAATAAAACCTAAAACCTCTAAACACAAAACCCAAACCAAGATTCTGTCTAAATTTTAGATTTTCTTATGTATAAAGATTCACTAGGAAAAAACCATATTTTTTATACATGGCACTAAATATATTATATGAATTTTGAATGCCTAATGGATAAAAATTGTACAAAACATGACTCTATGCTACATCAAATTTATCGGAAATCGGAGAACAAGAAACAACGTACATATATTCCGGTGAAGGGAAAGCCACTAAATGGATATATATATATACAACTTATGTCGCAATACATTATTCAATCGTCAATATAATAAAAAATATGATGAATTGTACAATAACCAAGTATTCATTACATGTTTTAAACTAAAACGCATCCATGCTTTCCCAAAAAAAAAAAAAACAACAACCATAATTTATAACAAAGTACCCAGTTTGATTGAATTTCATTCTGGATTACATAGTACTTTCCGTTTTTGTCCATTCCAAATTCGAAGGTACATGACGAATGTAAATGTACCAGATATTATTTAAATTTATGCGAGATTTTACTGTCTTACAACTTACGACAAATGACGACGCTAGGAATCAAAATAGTACAGAGTCAAAATACAGAAAAAAAAGTAAATAATACTGAATACCACACAAAAAAATGATAACTAAAAATAACTTGCACCTTTACTTTTATGTGTGTGTGTGTATGTGTATGGATATTATATTATTATATGGTTCAGAAAATAGTAAGGCACGCTTTCTTGTACGTTTTTGATTTACATTTCCATCACACACCTCTGCATGTGTTTCCTAGATGAACACGTAGACACTGTATATACACATCATTATTTACCTTGTTATTATTTGTTAAACATATCCATCTACATATAACCAATAGACAACCCTTATAAAGTACAATGAATAACAACATTACTCAAAGAATGATATTTGATACTCTGGAGTTTTGATGGTTCATTTTTCAGCTTCCTATTTCCTTTAAATGCCTTTATTAAAGAGAGAATATCGCGTCCAAGCTTTTCCATGTCGTTTCCACGTACTTCTTTTACCATAATATTATGCTGTAGACATGTTTACAATTTACGATATATAATATGCATCGTTTCTTTGGCACATGATTCATAATTCGATATTCAATAAAAAATGCGACGAAAATATGAAGCAAGATTATACATCAACATATTTGTTGGTTCATGTAAAATATAAAATAAGTATAAAAAGTATACGTACAATCTACTACGAACCATTTTTATGCATAAATATAAATGACGAATGATTAGTTTCTAGTTTCAAACTCTAACCCTGAACTGAGTTGTGCGATGTGCTAAGCTATTTTTTCATACCTTTGTTTTTGACTTTTACAGTAGATTGTTTATATTTACATGTATACCAATCTTTCTAAAATTCTAGAGAATCTTTCCTATAGTAAAAGAAGAAAAAACATACCTTGTTCGTTTGCTCCCAATCCAGTACCACCCCATCCCATTTTTTTGAGCAATTGATGACCTTTATTACTTTCATCTAATTTTTGGTCAATTCCCAAACCCGCAGACCTAGATTCATTCATTCATAACATAACCATCAACATTATTGTAGTGAATGTACAAAATATTAAAAAAAAATCATTTCACCTTTTACTTTATACATTACTTATACCATGTACTGATTTGTAAACTTACGAGAAACTAGGTGGTGAAGGTGATCTTCTTACTGGAGATCTAAATCAAGAGAAAAATATGTAAACAACAAATTAATGGAATGCATCTTGGTTTTGAATTGTTTCTAATTTTATGTTAACTTATAATATAATATAATATAATATAACATAGTTACAATTTATAACAGATTAAATTATTACCTAGATCTGGAACGCCTTGATCGTTTACGTCTGGAACTGGGCGGACTTCTAGATTTAGAACGACTACATACACACATAAAGTAAATGTTAAATAAACATGTTTACACTTGAATGAGTCTTATTTATGTAATACTTCTTTGTACGTTTTACTATGATTGTCTTTTCAACCAAGTTGATCAGAGTATAAATAAATTACACAATTAAGACTCACCTTTCTCTATCACGGTCTCTGCGACGAGTACGATTATTTACGGGAGTAGGAGATTTACTAAAAAAAAAGATCATTAATTACCATAAATAATATTGTCACTTTTATTTTGCAAATAGTTTCATAACATAATATTATGTAATACATATTCGAAGAAAACAACATCAAAAACTCTTTGAAAATAAAAACACATGGTATGATACTAAAGATTGTTTAATTTTATATTAATATATTAATACCTTTGATATCTTCTTCTTGGAGGAGAGCGACTTGGGCCATTCGGACTAGAAAAAATAATATAGTATATACACGTACATGTATCAAACTAAACCACAAAAAGTGAAAAAGTCAAAATAAAAATGAAATTTTACAGTACCTGTCATTTCTACGAATTGGACTTGGAGATCGACTTTTTGTTCTTTTTCCTTCTGTGATTTCATCTTCTTTTTGTTTCCTAGCTAAATTCTTTGCTTTGTAGTATTCGTATAATCCAAGACGTTCCCAACCCTCGCTGGTATGAAAGAAACAAACAAACACATTTTTCAAACAATTAGTAAATTATGCATTTTCCAAACATGAACAAGGATTCAGTATTCGCATCAAAAACGGAAATTTACATTAATGTGTGAAATATCTAGTTTCTAGTTTCTTTTTTTATCAATTTCAAGTCTTTTTAAAAAACCTAAGAAAATGAAGGGAATCGGAAAAGCGTAGCAAAATTTAAAAGAAAGTTGCATACTTTTATTTTTTTACATTACTACGTATTTGGTATTATTTATCAGTGATTCTTTGAAATTTTCGTGAGTTTTTGTGCAACTCATAAAGATAAACTAGATATCACACGTGTAAATGTAAATTTTGTGCTTTAGATAAAAACGATTATTCTTGTTCATATTTTGAAAACGCATAATTTACAAAGTTATACAACAAAAAATATACACAATGTCCACACATTTTATTATATTAATCACGTTTTCAAAAACGTGTTCGTTTCCTAGCTTTCTAACTTCTAATCTGCATATATATTTTAAATTTTAAACCATTTCCGAACTTTTTTCCCTTTCTACTTAACACTATAATATTATACCAAAAACTACAACTGGTCTATGTAAGGAAAACAAAATCAAGGCAATGCTATGCATGAATAGTAGCAAGGATTGCCTTCATTAGAATTTCAACACAAATTTTTAGCATAACATTGAGACATCATCATCATACAATGTGTAAAATATCGAAAAATTGAAGCCAAGACGTAAATAAAAAAATAAAAAAAACTACATTAACATTGGAAAACAAACCTATCACGAGGACGTTCATGAGAAGCTGGTGCATAAAATGCATCTACAGCCTGTATAAGTCTTTCACTCGGTGGACAAGGAGGAGGAAGTCGTATGGCTTTAGGATCGATGGATTTGTAATTGTCATCTTCAAGCTGTAAATATCACATAATATATGTATATAAAATTACATGTTGTTAGTAATAACAATTCATGAAAATGCTGGTATAATAATAATATATTCAAAACAAATAATTATTGATAAATTACAGTATCATAATGACAAAGACCAATACCCGACAGGGTTTTTTTTTAAATAAAAATTACCTTAACAAGTGTGACCATTAAACCAGCTGGAAGTTCATAGTAGGGTAAAGCAGGAATTAAATCTTTTTCTGGAGGTGGAGTGGGGAAACCAGGAGGAGCTAAAATTTAATTTCAAGTCAATTACAAAATTCGTATTCAAAATAAAAGATAATCATATGCTTCATAATTCATAATAATAATACGTGTTAGTTGAAATTATATATTATTTTTGTTTGTAACTGTAGACACATTTAGCAAATTATGGTTAAATGTTAACTTACGTCGACTTAAATCTGGAATCTCTAAATCTTTTCCTGGAGGAATATACGGCTGTATGCAAGAATAAAAATGATTATTTACTATATCTTTACCCCAAAGTTATACATCGTAATATTGTTTCTGTTTGTATTTTATGAAATATTCGGAAGAAAAGACAAAAACAGAGTGGTTTTTCTACTCTTTGGAATCAGTGTCATGACTAATTCTGTTACTTTACTGGATATGTACAGCTAGTTTGATGCACATTTATTGGCTATCCAAAAATAATTAAAGCCCATTAGCATATCTACAGATATTTGAAAGATTTCAGAAAGTAAAAAGGTATTTGAAATGATTTTGAGCATGCAATATTTTTTTATGTGACATAATAGATAACACTATATCGAGGTTAATGTACATTATTTTTATAAGAGATAACACCTGATTGATATTATAAAGGCAAACTTTATATACATAAGCTTAGAGGCAAAAATGTAACATGCAAGTTCAGTACCCTTGAAGAATAACAATAATATTAACTAAAAATTGTTTTGGGTACATTTCAATGGTACTATGATTGTATCAAAGCCTTTTTTTTATCAAGTAAAGTAATAAGCATCAAATCAATAATATAAGCGATAGAACATGCAAGAGATATGGTGAAAAAGGTAGAAAAAGGAATGCTTTTTTATTAGGTTAATATATTTTCAGAGCAAAGAATAAAGTAGTAGTAGTATTTTTTTTGTAAATATCAAGTATATTTTTATACATAACATAATATTTAGTATTTAATAGCAGTAGTAGTAGTAATAATAACAGCAGAGATGAGTTAAATCAGTCCAGTAATGTAATAGAAATAATAATAATAATAATAATTATTATTATTAATGATTTATCTCTGATCTCTGTATCTCGTCCCTGTCTAGATTCAATGTAGACATTTATCTAGATGAACGAGTTTAATAGTAAGAAGCATTTTGAGTTCATTCAGGTCACCACATGTTTCAAACTGTTGCTGATCCAAGGCCACGTTTGACTTATTTTGTTTTTGACCATCAGGAAAAATTGGATATCCAATATGAATGAAATTATTGTATACAAATAAGTATATTTTGGGAGTAAAACAAGCTTTAGGACATGCAGTGATTTTTTTTTTTGCATATTCTACGAGCTATTACTAATAATAATTATTACATGAATCCGGGTGCATATGCAAATGCCGGGTTAAAATATTCAGGAGGAAGAAATGGAGGAAGTGGAGGAGGAAAAGCATTATATAAACTCACTGGGGCTATAGCAGTTGAAGGAATTGGTCCCTGTCCTTGTAATTGACCTGGAAAATTTGGCGCTGACATGACATTTTGTGGCGCTGACATTCCTAAACTTCCAGGGGGTCCTATTAAACCGGGAATAGGACCTCTAACTGCAACTGGACCACCTGGAATAACTTGAATCTGATTTAAAATTCCTGGTTGTTGTTGTTGTTGTTGTTGTGTTATTTGCTGTTGTGCTTGTTGTTGCTGCTGCTGCTGTTGTAATTGGAGTTGAATTTGTTGTTGAATAATAGCTTGTTGAATTTGTTGATCTAAAGTCTTTACAAATTATAACAAGTAAACGTGTTGTTATAATTATTGCTACTTTACTTAAAAAATATCGTCTCTATTATACATAAGTATTATTTTAAGCTCGTGTATTTTTTCAAAAATTAAATGAATTAATTAAATGAAACAAACAAAATGTGAATATTACCTTTACTCCTTGTGCAACATGTTGACAGAATATTTGATGTTGATTTTTATATCCATCATAAGTTTGTTGTATATTATTAGCAATTTGAGCTACTATGAGAGCATTACGACTCATTAAATCATTTTTGTAGTCTACCAAAGTTTGATTAAAATTCCCTGTAATGTAAAAATAAAACAACATAATATTACATAATATGTCATACTTCCTGACATCTGTTCATTTGATCTTTTTGAAATTATATATCTGAGAAGATTGTTTGTTACAGAATCAAAATTCCTTACTTAATTTTTCGACGGCTTCAGGAGTTACATAATTAGATTTAGTTTCCCATAATGTAAATAATTTGTCTAATTTTGCTGTATTCTCTTCACTAGATGCTTCAGAAACTTTAGAATAACAAAACATAGGAATGACCATATCTTCTAAAACTTTTTGCAAATCAGCAGCTCCTTTCCTCATACTGTAAGATTAAATTTAAAAAATAAATAAATACATGACAATGATTGATTTACATTTTACATGTATCATTGTAGAATTTATGGGTACAAAAATATATAAAATAATATACATGAGTCTAATAAAATAATATTATGAATATTTTTCTTGGTACTGTATTTTTTGTAGGTGTTTACCAATGATGGAGGACATCATTTACTAAATAAATGACATGTAGTCTTTGGTTAAAAGTTGCATTAGGATCCATTGTTCTATTTTTTTTTTTGAAAAAAAAGTTCAAAGTTCAAAGAGATTACAATTAATTAAAAATGAAAACTACCGAGATAATTTTATATTGCATAATATGCAGACATAATTTGTACAAACCACAAAAAGCATAATATTTAATTACAATATTATTAGGAAATTTGAAGGGCATATAAAAAAAACTTACTTTCTTAATAGGAATGAAGTTACTAAATGATAATGTCTTGGAGTACTAGTATGAGTAAATATCCATGCTTTTCCTGAAGATATGGCATCTTTTGTACAACTTTCAATAATTGGTTCAAGTACTCGATCAAATTCACTCAAGTCAATATTCAATTCTGCTGATAATTGACTAATTTCTTGTTCTTGAGCTCGACGTATAGCCTCATCAATTTGAGTTTGTTGTTGTGCTAAAAGAACTTGATGTTGAGCAGCTAAATTTTGTTCACTTTGTCCAATTTGTTCTTCCATTGCTTTCTTTTGAACCGTGAGAGCTTCAATATCAACAAGAGCGATAGGAACAGAAGGTTGAGTCACCACAACGGGAGGATTTATTATTGGAATAATCTGTTGTTGTTGTTGTAATACAGCTGCGATTTGATTTATATTAGGAATTGATTGACCACTAACAGTTCTTGGGTCAAATTTAACATCTTCCGATTTAATAAAAGGTTGTTGTTGTTGCTGCTGCTGTTGTTGAATTTGTTGTAAAATTTGTGGTGGTGGTTGTTGAGGAATAGCTTGTTGTTGTTGCAGTTGTTGAAATGAAGGTGGTTGATCAAATCGACTCATATGTTTTCTTTGTTGATCAAAATTTCCAGGGACTTGACCTGGCATTCTCTGTTGTTGTTGTTGATCAAAATTATTATTATTATTACTATTCGTTGGTCCTGACATTCTTTGTTGATCAAAATTAGACGACATCCTCTGTTGTTGTTCTTGTTGTTGATTACCAATAAAAGATCCAGAAGGACCTCCACCTCTTAAGTCAAAATTTCCAGGCATATTACTATTATTGTTATTATTACTAGGATTACGTTGTTGTTGATCAAAATTTCCCTGTCCTTGTTGCATTCTCTGATCAAAATTTCCTCCACCTTGCATTCTTTGTTGTTGCTGTTGTTGTTGTTGTGGTGGTTCAAAATTACCACGTTGAAAATTACCAGGACCAGATCTAATATTATCATCTTGTCGAAAATTTCTATTATCACGATCTCGACTATCAAATCCCACTCCTCCTCCTTGTTGATCTTGAAATGGATGTCTACCTTGGAAATTTTGTTGTTGTATTGGAGAACCATCAAAACCTTGTCTAGGTTGTTGTTGATGCTGTGCTGCTTGTTCAAAAGGATTTGGATTCATTTGCATTCTAGGTATATTTCCACCAGCACCCCCACCAAATTGTGGCGGCTGTTGTTGTACAAAAGGATTAATTGGATCTTGACTTTGTTGTTGTTGTTGTTGTCTCATTGCTTTATGTTTTAATATAGCTTGTTCAGTAGTTACTCTACACATGTAATAATTATAAAATTCTCCACCAAATAGAAAAGAGAAACGAGGATTATCTCGTTGCTTTGCCTTGGTCATTGCTTCAAATTCAACTCCATTTCGTGCAACAAATACAGCTAACTTTTCTATAATATTCCTCAAGTCTTCATCTATAAAAAAACAAATATATATTACAATTTACAATACATTAAAATTCATTTTCAAATTAAAACAAAGATTAAAAACATAAAATGAACAAGAAAAAACATTATTTCAAGACCTATAACCTATAACAATCGCATCATAAATATACAGCATTTAAACATATATTTAAGTACGTTGCATTTTCACTCTAAAATACACGTCACTTTTTATAGTATAATCTAAGATTTTATTAATTAAGTATAATTAAAAATTATACATATACATGTTATATTAGATATTACATACCTTCAGGAGCTCGAGGTAAATCCATTTTTAATTACAATTAGTAATATTTTTTGTACAAAGTACTTTTAATAAGTTTACTGTGTATAAAATGTAGTTTTATAAACCACAACAGAATTGAATGACAAACTCACAAAAGTATGTACGTGGATACATGCAAAAATCCACAGTAAAACCCAACACGTAAACCTATAAACACTTCTAATTAATTGCTAATGTTTATACTACAATAATAAAATTATTATTATTATTAATCCACTTCTCATTGCTCATTGCTCTCATTTATAATTTTTTTCTTGCACTCGCTCACAACAATTGGTTAAATTTTTGTGCCTCTTTTCGTAGCGCAATTCTCCTTGGTTTTTGAATTTGACGGAAATCTGAAAAATACGGACAGATCTTGCATATTTTTTTTTTCATCTGGCTGTTTCATTTATTTTGTAGTAAATATACTGGAGAATTCCTGGACAAAAAAACAGGTTGGTATATGATTTTGTATTATTTTACTACACCATTTTATTATATTAATTTAAAATTAGATTCCTTTAATGTATTCTAAGTACATCAAATTTTGAATACTGTTTTGAGTGTTTCGTGATGTAATTATTTTTATATTTTTATCATGTACATAATAATAATATTAAATATATTATTAATGCTACGTGTTTTTAGGAAAGACAAACGGAAACAAGATTAAACAAGAAGAAGTTGAACCGAAAAAGTTGGCGGCATACAATTCCGACAAAACAGAATTCGGACAAGTATTCGGATTTTCCTCCTCTACAAACTTTACTTTCTCCAGTTTTATATAGTGCATATATATATATCCAGTTGACTTTGACTAGTAGTAAGAGTGTGGTGGTTGCTGCTGCTACTGCGTGAACCCTGGTACATGGACAAAAAAGGAGAAAGTGTGCTAACTGCATTGAGAGAGAATAGAACCTACAGAGTTTTGAGTTGTACATTTGAAACGGATTTTATCGACCTCACTCTCGACTTGGGGTACTACGACGGCGACTACTAGTACTAGTCGGTTCTCTGCTGCCCGTGTTGTCAGTTAGTTGGGTTATCCAGGTTCTGGATGGAATACTTTCAAGTTCTAGCTACAACTACAACTACTACTACAACCTTCATTCTCTGTGTTTAAAGATTTTGGTGGTGCTGTGTGTGTCTGTGTAAAAGAGACAGAGAGTAAGAGAGAGGAGTATAGTTGTTTCTATAGTAGTTGGTGAATTTGGTGGAGTTTCATCGTCATCATCTGCTGGAGAAAGCAAAAGGAAGACGGAGTAGCAAAAAATAAAAAGAGAAGAAGAACAAGAATAGAGAGCGAAATTTTCGCATCGTCTCGTCCTTGGATAACGTCCTCGCCCTCATCCAATCCACCCTCATCATCATCATCATCCAATAGGCAAAATACATAGGAAAAATCTACAGAAGCTCTTCAGTCGGCTCCAGGATTCTTTCAACATTGGATCTGGGCTAAAATTTGTTGTGGTGTTTTTTCAATCAATTTTCTCATTATAATCACCTGAGAAAATTACAACGATGGCTGGACGGGTTTGTGGAACGGGCCAAATGGTCTCAATTTTATATTCTTTTTAGTATAAGATACATTTACGTAGCTCAAAAATTTGTCAGATCAAAAAAGAACAAAATAATATTATTATTCGCAAATAATATTGAATTTCATTTATATTATTATTCCTTTTGATGTCACAAATTTCTGCAAACGCTATGTATTGACATTATTATCATTATTATTACCATTTCTACTACAATATTATTATTGATCCTGTGTCCTACATAAATATTTGTCGAGTTATTATTTTAACTATACTATTTTTAGTAATTATATTGAGTTATTATTAATGTCATTTGTGTAAAACACCATGTTGTATGAAATACTACATGGAATTATTATTATTGTGATACCAATTTTATTTTGTTTAACTAAATTTTTCAAATGTTAAAAACAGTTTGATATCTTTTTCATCCTTATTTCTTAATACAATGGATCTAAGATTTTGTGTGTGTGTTTTTTAAAACTAAATCTTACTCAGACTCGTAAAAGAATATCTGCACATTATTATGTGGGTCAATAACAATAATGATAATAATGTCTATACAGAACGTTTGTAATGGAGTAGAGTATAACAATATTATATATATTATTATTGCATGTGCAAAAAATGCTTGTTCATATTATTATTATAGTACAAGTTCAAACAAGTAATAATAGTGATAATGGTCACTATTATTATTATTATTATGTACAAAAATTTTGTACTGTGTTGATGTAAGTCATACACAGTGTAAAGTGTAAAGGTTTTTTTCATATGTACAATGTTGTACTTAAATCGTCAATTTTTTAATTGACGTTATTTTCCATACACTATTAAAATTTAAGAAAAATTGTTTTCTAGTCCAAAAATATCTGAACCAGGAGGGTTTTTTTTTTCTCTCCTTCCAATAGTTTTCTTGTAGGTTGTTTCTATGTGAAAAGTTCCAAAAAGAGTTTAATTATGTTATTAACATTAAATACACCTTGTCCTCTTTTTTGTGATGTTGCAGTTTCTTGATATAATTTTTACATGTCTATGAGGCACCAAGAAAAAAATTAGAATATCATCAGATTAAGTTCCCTTAGGCTCTGTCTCGTCTATGTTATGTCTTACATTCTAAAAATGTAAATGTCTTCCACTCCAACGAGCAAATCGTTTTAATTTCATTTACATTTTGTGTAGAGAGGAGAGACAGGGTGCAAATATAATATAAAGGTACTTAAACAAGATGATGTAAATACTTCAAAAAAGTCCTTGTCGTCCCCTTTGATCTATTGACCTATTTTACAGTAATATTTTTGTCACATGGTTGAAACTGTGCTACACTGTCTAGTATGCTGCATTTTATTTTCGAAAAAAGTATTGTGGTTCACGGGACTTTTTGAACACATGTGTTCTTCATTTTACATAAAAATTCAGTTGGATTATCTAAAAAATGAAATCCGTTTAAAATATTTTAATTAGTTCAGTTTCTTGTATCCTTTTGGTAGAAAAACTTGTCAATAAAATTACATTTTCTTGTGGACATGGTTTTATGAACCCCATAATTTATAATGAATTTAAGTATAGTCGAGACATGATTAACATCAATAATATATAAATAATGGTTAGTTTTTAATCCCATTATAACGTTAAAACAGGTTTAAAATTGAAAAGTGACAAAGTTTTGATTACGAGATAATACACTGTCTAATTTTTTCATAGTATTTAAGTAACAAGATAATAATATACTAGAGAATATTTTGTGACATTTTGGGGTAGTTTTTCTGCTAGAGAGACGGGAATTTTTTAAAATGTATTATCTGTTACTTGTACTGTTATTTTATATACTGTTACTGTCTGTGTATTTTTTTACATAAGATATAAATACCATATACTGTATTCTTCCGTATATCTTGGTCTTTTTATATTATTATTATATTATGCAGGTTTTTTTTTACTTCAGACAGCGTATTTTACAATATTTTTTTACAACCTTTCTTTTTGTCAGAGGCAAATATTTGACATTTTATAAATTCGTAGACTAAACTTTCCTTTCTTACGATTGAATATCAAAAGTCAACAGTCGTAAACTTTCCATCTCTTTATAAAATAAAAAGTGTAAGGTGTACGGTATTTTACATAAATATTATAGGTATAGTAGGTAGTCCTTTTGAATTTTTTCCCAACCTGCGTATATAGTACATATGAATAGTTACATGTGTTTTGTGTCTTTTTTCTCTTCTCTTTGTATTTTATTTCTTGAATTTTTACTACTGCACTGCGTATAATATTATAATGTGTAAACTTTGAACATTGAAGAGGAATATAATGTAATATCTAATAATATTTCTTTTGTTGAGGAATTTGAAATGACTACTTTTGGAGGAAAAGAGTATGATATTATGAGATAGAGCAAGAGTAAGGGAGAGAAAGTCGTTTGTTCCAAGGTTAAACTACGGATGTTATACGCAATAGATAAATCTGGTATCTGGAATTTGGAATGGATGTAGGAAGTTGGAAGTGTCGATAAAAAATTAATAGCCACGCATATAATATTTTGATGAATTATCAATCATGAACTTAGCTTGATAGAACGTCTTCTCCCTTTTCTACTGTACATTTTCTTTGTCTTGTTCTGGTTATAGAAATCTGTAGGAAATTTCTCCAGTTTATATAATATTCCATATTAAATTGTATGACATTCTATTTTATTTTGGATATACCCTGAAATTTGAAACATACAATCTAAAATGTAACATAATATTGATATCGATTTTTATGTTATTTTATAGTAAAATTTTTCATGGTGTATTTCTGTACTCTGTACATCCTGGATTCTCTCTCTCTCTCTCTCTCTATATATATATATATATATATATATATTACGATTTTTTATATATTATATGAAACAGTACTTGAAACTCGTATCTCATTCGGCTTATGGTATTACATAGGTAACATAACTCTTCAGATTCAAATCACTTGACGAATGGTTTAGTAAATCGTTGGTCCTCCAGTTGGTTCTTTCATTCGTTCAAATTTTGGATTTCGGGTGGACATTCATCCTCCGTTCACCATCCGTATAAATGTGTAGATTGTGTAGATACATTGTGAATTGTGATATATTGCAGAGGCAGTGACAGAAGAGTCAAAGAGCTTGCTGCTTGCTCGGCTTGGGTGGAGAGTAGAGAGTAGTGAAAGTTAAGAGGAAAAAGAAAGCAAAATAAGGAAGGAAGAGAAAACGAGATGAGAATAATAATTGAGAGAGTGGCTTTCCATTTTCTCTCTCTCTATACTCTATACTACAGTATATATGTACAATGTACACTCTTTATGGTATACGTTATACACTATAGAGTTTTTATATATATGTATATATATATACGTATACGTATACAAATGCAGAATACAGATATATAAAATCGTGTCGAGTCCAATCGAATCGTCGTACAACGGTATAATAATATGTAATGTGTAGTATGTTGAACATTGAACATAACTTTCTCCCCATAGCCCATACTTTCTCTGGGTATATTTCTTGGAAAAGAGAATTTATGTAGAGTTTCTCTATCGTTCTCTGACTTTGACTTTGACTTTCATTCTAACTTTATCGTACATCGTCCGTTAGTTATTTGGACGTCGTCCGCATAGTCGTCCTCTTACTTGTCACTCTTTACTCCTTTTCTCGAGTAAAACGGTCAAAAGTAAAAAAAAAAGTCTACTGAAACTTGTACCTTGTACATACTGGAGAAAGGAAGTAGAAAGGTAAATGTTAAATGTTGAATTTGGTCAGGTGTGGGATTCAAAAGTATGTATTATATATGTACTTGTGTGAAAATTTTACATGTTAGATGTTAGGTATGTTTCTTGTACAGTTGACAGTGCGGTTTTCGTTTTGGTCCTTTTGGTTGTTGAGGTGTGGTTTCCAATTTACATTCTACATTCTACATTCTACACTGTAAATAATATACATAAAACTTGCATATATCTACTAGATTGTATAATTTAGAATTTTTAGCATCAAAATATTAAGTTTCATGTACACACATCTGACATCTAGTATTATAGACATTTAACTGATGCGAAAGTCTCTTAAGTAACAACAGTTGATAATTGATAATCGATTTCGCTCTCTTTCTATTTAACTTTCGTTTTTAGTTTTTTAATCCTACATAAAAAAGGAGAAAGATTAAACGTTCCTTGTATAAAAAAAATAAAAAAAGTCATCCTATATTTTCCTGTTTTTCTCTCAATTTCCAAAGTTATAGGTTATATCTTGCAGACTATAATATGTAGAATGGAGTGGAGAAATGAGAAAAGAGAAGCATGGAAGAAGACGGGCAGCATAATAACTGTAGCAGAACAGAGAAGATCCAAAGCCAAGCTAGAGCCAATGGCAGCATAAATTCCAGTTTTATTAGGGCCATAGAACAAGAAAAAGGGAATTAAAATGACTTTTCCTCTTGTCCCAGTCATGTCATATCATTTCATTTCATTCATACTGGTCTCGGTTTCTGGATTCTAGATTCTATAGGTTCTAAATGGTCCTATTCCCCTTTTTCTTGATTCTAGTCTTTTGTTTTTGGGCAACTCGGGTCTGTTTTTAGAAAATTGATGCTTTGCTCTCTTTTCTTCTCTGTACTCTTTAATAGGGAGATTTTATATTTTTGTCATCATCTCCATTTAATGTCTAGTTTCTAGTATCAATCATATACATATGTGTATTATGGTACTTATTATGTATGGACTTTACATTCAGAAAGATAACGAGGAAATCAAGCAAGACAAACATGCCGTTCCATTTATTTTTCAAGAGTCATTCAGTCATTCATAATTTAATAAAGAAAAAAATAAACCGATATAAAAATGACTAACAAGAATTACCAAAATCCATTATCCATAAACATGTATTATGAATACAGTATGTTGTATAGTACAATAATAATGATAATAGTTATTATTATTAGTACGTATTATTATAACTTCTTGTCTGTTTTATATTTGTGTCTTGGCTTATCCTGAAATTTTCCGGTATATAATTATCAATAATAATATAATGACTTAATGTCCCCATTTAGCCATTGAACATTGAAGATGTAAAATTCAAAAGCCATAATATTAAATTTTATAGTGCTTAGGTAATTTTCAACGTATGTCACGGTAAGAAGTAAAAAAAAAACTTGAAAGTTGAACTCCTCGAAACTTATGGTTTGTGGTTATTTAATATTTTAACCTCGAACATAGAAAGGTGAAAGGGGGAATTATTTTGAGTTTGGAGTTTGGAGTAAAAATATCATTCATAGTTCACAGTATATCCATGTAATTTTATTTTATTACACAGTATTTAGCTACCTTTGTGTAAAATTTATATTACAGAAAAGGAGAAAGGAAAAAGAGGAGGTTTTCCTAATTTAGAAAAATGGTAAAAAGGTTTTATCCGAGTACCATGTAAATTGTAGATTGTACGTTGTACGTCCTCTGTCACGCTCAAGATCCGGATCCAGACTCAGACTTGTGAATTTGACTAATAATATTGTCCTGTTTGTTGTTCCAGTACCCGGTACATTTTAGGAATAGTACTAGATACTAAAACGTCTAGTTTCTAGTTGTAGAGGAATAAACATGGAACATGGAACATTGGATGAACGTGAACAGTATGATAATAAATTCTTGAGAGTGGTTTAGAGTTTAGAGAATAGAAGAAGAGAAGAGCTCTGAGCTCAACTCCAAAGCGAACACCAACTTCAACTTCAACTCCAACTCCGAGTTCCAAAAAAAACACGAGTAGTTATCGTTGGCTGGAATGTCAAATGGGAGGAAAAAAAGATTTAGCAGTGGTTGTGTACTGTATCCTGTAAACTGTATAGTGTACACCGTCTCCCGTCTAATATGTTCTAATATCTAGTATCCAGTGTCTAGTGTCTAGTGTATGCATTATGTGCGTGTACTGGAGAAACTAACACAAGTTAGTTACAAGTTCCGAGCTCCTTGCCTGCAATAGAGTAACTTGCCTTTGTCTCTGTTTAGATTCTTCATTCTCCAAAATTCTCTATATTCTGCATTCACGTTCCTCCAATGTAGACCGTCGACCATAGCCATAGATTCTCTGTATGAATAAAGTTTTTAGCTGTTCTTATACCAAATAGGAATACATTGTGTTCACTGCACACATACCTAGAGGATAGAAGATAGAAGATAGAAGATACATAATACATACATACGGTACGTATTTTGGTTGAGCATGGGTACCGCCTACCGCCCTTTCTCCTCTCTGTTGTAATTTGTCTGCATTCTGACATCATCCAGGAACGTGGACCTATTTATTGTGTAGAAAACGTAAAACGTATTTGGCTCAGTGTGCTGTGTGTAGTGTGTGCATTGTACATGTGTCTACAGTCTACAGTCTACGGTCTACGTGTCTTCTTCTTTTCCCCTTCATTTTATTTCATTTCACTACAAACTACAAAACATGATCATCTTTATCATTAAATATTCAGCATTTGTAGTGAGTAGGTCTCAAAAGAGTTGAAATTTTCGAGATTCGAGATTCCAGTTGTCGAGATTTGAACAACGAGACAGTCAGGCATCAGTCAGCAGTGTTTATGGTTTGGAATTTGGAGTTTGTGACACGTGACACATTGGATTTTGTACTTTTATTATTTATTGTTCACTTCCTACAACCTACGACTTACAACTTACAACTTGGAGCAACTGTGTAAATTGAAAGCCACGCTTTTAACTGACAAGTGACAATTGATATTAGTCAAATTAGTTTTACATGGGAAATTTTATACTGACTTTTCTTTCATCAAATACAGAATCCGGAATTCACCGTAATTCAGTCTTTGTTCCTGTGGGTATTTACTATTTTCACTGTACAAGTTTGAGTTTGAGTTTTGACGATAGGAATAAATAATAAATAAATAAAACCATCTCGATTCTCGTGTGCACCCCGAGTTTAATAATGTACAATGTAACATGTACAATGCCAATGCCAATGCCAATATAAACACTTTGTAATACTTAAAACTTAAAAGTTTGTTCACTGTCTATTCTACGCGTTGTGTATTGTGTATTGTGTACTCTTCTCTTTCGCCCTTTTCCTCCATTTTCATGGTACTTGGTGCTGCATCTTGTCTCGTGTTGTTATTAATTTCCTGAGAACGGAGAAGACCGGATACATTGTGTAAAATAATTACAAATAGAAAGTATAACAAGTAACGCAAAGTAAAGCAAGAAACAAAAGAGCACAAGAAAAGATGGAAAATCGATCTTGTAAAGTAAGTTTATGAATAGATAATAATAATATAGTACACAATATACAATACACAACATGTTATGTAAAATGTAGAATGTAAAATGTAGAAAAAGTATACCGCGAAATACTAAAACTCTATAGGCTATAAATATCATAACGAGTTGAAACTTTTGAAAATTGAAAAGTTTGCCTATTGAAAAGTTTAAATAACAGGAGAACACCACACATGTTAATTATGTCAAGAACAAGGAAAACCTAAGGAGATGGTAGAGGCTTTGGTGTGTAAAGGGGGAAAATGGATTGTTATTTTATGTTTGTATTGTTGTTGTTGAGTTATCATTTGTCATGTTGGTGGAAATCCAATTAATATTAGTAGTTTACCAAGTTTGCGGCATTCAAAATGTTTGTGTTTTGTCTTTTGTCTTTGTGTAAAATGTAAAGTGTAAAGGGTTGAACTGTTGAACAGAAGAACTTATTTTTCTCTCGCCTTTCTTTTAAACTTTCAACTTTCATATAATATTATGTGTGTTCAGTATTCAGTATTCACTTTACTGTTTACTGTTTACAGTTTACTACAGCTTTCTCTTTATTTTGTTGCCACGGTTGACGTTAGACCTGGAATCTGGAGTCTGGAGTCTGGAATGCAGTAGACAATTGTAGGTTGTATAGTTGAACGTACCCTTTGTCTTTCTCTGGATTACTTTTTGATTTTTTTGAGCAACTTTACGATGTGATTCGACATCCGACGTATAAATTTTATGAGACCCCCCTTACCAAAATTCAATCCAGAATCCAGAAAAATAAAAAAAGAAGGATAAAACAAAACCCAAAATGGAATCGTACTTTATATTTTACGTGCTTTGACAATCAGATGAGTTTTCAGCAGGGCAGGGTTGAAGATTTTTCTCATAAAAAGTATACTATACAAGTATAAAATATTTTTTACTTTTCTGTTTTCTGCCTTGTAGTTTGGAGTTTGGAGTTTGAAGATTAACCTCAAATTTTAAAGGATGGAAAGAAATTTGCCATTTTCGACTTTCCAATTTCCAGTTTCTTTACCTTTTACCTAAAAACTAGAAACTAGAAACTAGAAATAAAACATGGGAGTTGTATTGTTGTGCTTTGTGGATAGTAGTTGTAGATATGTTGTATTTCAATTTTGTACTTTGAATGTGCAGTACAATTTTTTTTTTCTCGAGCGAGTTCTCTAGAGATGCTTCTTCATTAGGGATTTCCACTTTCCCCACACGATTTTCCATATGATGAGTGAGTACATTGGAAATTGTAAATTGTACAGGCAAGGGTTTTATCCCCTTTCATTTCAAGTTCTGTATCTTGAATAAAGAATAAAGATTCAAGAGACAAGTTCTAGTGGAACTTGTCTTGGGATGGTAGATTTTTTCTATAGGGAAATGTATTTGTACGTATGATTTGATTTTTGATTACATTTTACATTATCATACTTGTGCGTAGATTCTGGATTCTAGATACTAGATTCTAGATTTTTCTGATTTTCTCTCATTGCTTAAACTTCTCAAAGACGGAATTTCTAGATTCTAGATTCTAAATTCTAGATTGTAGATAAACAGTGAAAAGTAAACTATAGAAAATTACAGCGGGCAAGTAAAAATACATACCATTTACTACTTACATGATTTTTTACTTAGGACCTGTGTGTATAATAACATTATTTCCATGTTCAATCGATTCGTCGATGAGAGATGAGATCTAGATAATGATCATTATTATTATTGTTATTATTATTCGTAATTTACAATTCTCAAGTAAAATTTGGAGTTTGGATTTGGGTTTTGGAATGGGCGGAATTAGATGCGAGTCTCCATTTTCTGCCGTTTGTGTTTTGTGTTCTATAATGTCCCATGTTGAATATTTTGTTTTTTGGTCATCCATTTACATAAAATCTGGAATGAGAGATACATAAATCTAGTTGTCACGAGCCTTGAGCCTTGAATTTTGAATCTAGAGTCTAAAGTCTAGAATCTAGAATCTAGAACATAGAGTGAATTCATTTGACTAAAATCTACAAGCTAGAATATAAAGTAGAGATGGAGAGAAAGTAGAAAAGGAGCTAAACACTAAACACTGAAGGTAGCTTTCATAATATTAAAATGTATAGTTCCGAGAGGACTCATCAGATAAAGAATGTCCGCACTTGGAGTGTGGAGAAAAACAATAGACAGAGAACAGAAGACAAGACAAGACAGAAGAGACTAGATGGGGATAAAGAAGAATACTACTCTAGAACCTGAAATCCAGAAACCAGAATCTAGAGTCTAGAATCTAGAATTTAGAATGTAGAATGTAGAATGTAGACGACAGAATACCGAGGAGACTGTGGTTTTTATTATATAGGAACAAACAAACGGAAGATGTATAAAAGTAGCAGAAGTAGTAATAGTGGTAGTGGTAGTCGTCGTCGTTGTAGTAGTGGTAGTGGACTCTTATTAAAGCCAGTAAATTAAGTACCACACACTGTGTGTTCTGTTCTGCGTACGGTACGGTGAACGGTGTGTGTAAACTACCAAAACTACTATTGTTATTGTTATTATTGCTACTGCTCTCTACTTTTATAGTCTATACAAACAACAAATACGCATTAGTAAACAGTAAACACGCATACGCCATGTTACATGGTCCATGTACATATGTACACGCAGTTTTCTCAGTGGGACGATTCGTCTAGTCTCTAGTCCAAAAATGTGTAGACTGTGGACTGTAGGCTGTACCCAGTAGCTCTGTATACATATAAGGACGATAGACAATAGACGATAGACAGTGTACAAAGATTAACGAGATGAATTAGTGGATCCTTCTTCACGACAGAAGAAAAGTGTGTATGTGCTTGTGTTCAGTGAAACAGATGAAGTCGACTCCGAGTTTCGGTTTCGGCTTTGGGTTTGGGTTTGGATTAGGGCTCGGAATTGGACTTGGACGCTGAAGCGAACTCAAACTCGGTTAAGTTCCGGGTTTTCACAGTTGGATCATCAGCAAGAGCAACGTTACCATTATTATTCGCATAGCTTTCAAATTTGGAATTTGGTAGTTTTCTATTTTCCAAGACTGCCGTTAAGCACAAAGCATAGCTTTATTTAAGTTTACTTAAAGTTTTTTCATTCATATTTAAAAACAAAATGACCAGAAGAGTAGAAAGGAGAAAATACAAAGAGGGAGAGAGAGAGAGAAAGCAATTGATTTTATTTCTTAATTCTCGAATAAATACAGTAACTTGATGAAATTGTGCCAGCTTTATGTGTTTTATGGACACTTCTTTAGATATTAGACAGACATCTCAAAAATAGAATACATACGTACAATGCAAAATGTACAGTGTAGACTGTAGACTGTACACATTGATCCGTTTGAGATCCTGAGGGTGTAAAAAGAAGGATGAAGGAGAAAGCAGAGTGAGAATTGAGAGTGTTGAAGAGTTTGCAGTTTGGAGTTTATATTAGCATTTTATATCGTGTACATATAATATATATCAGCCATTACAAGAGCAATCATGCAGACGACACAATCGATGTCTAGAAATGAATTTTAAATATGACAGTC
>JAQGBH010003043.1:0-21447 GCA_034698265.1 Sminthurinus aureus | reverse complement strand
TCCGTTGAAAAAATTAAAAAAAGTTGAAAAATGTGGAAATGAGAGTGGTGTACACTTTTTTTCATTCTGCATGAAATGAAATTTAAAACCTCCCCACCCACAAGGGGCAGGTTTCTGAAATTTTCTGAACCCGGATTCTAACTAATTTCAACATGGGGAACAGGAATATGACCACTAGAATGCTAATCTAGAAATGCTCTGCTTGATCCCCAGCTTCTAGGAAGAAATTCTGATACACATATTCAGCATTCTTCGTGCTTTTCTGCCTCAGTGTGTTTTAGTACAAGTGAGAGTGAAAGTATAAAAAAATATTGGAAAACTGATAAAATTGTATTTCTGTGATTATATCTAGCCGGTTCTTGGAACATTTTTTGCAAAAAGTGAAAGTAAGTTGGTTTCGTAAAGGACTAGTTGTACATTTATTCGTTAAGATTTTAGATATTTAGATGTAGATGTTTAAACAACTTGCAGGTATTTTAACGAGTTTTATTTTCATTTTTCAGTTTACGGGACAAATTCGGCACAGATACGAAAGGGATTATTAAGAACTCTGCCCAAATCGAGCCTGCCTCCTCATCTTGGTGGCGATCCAAGCTTCCAGCCTGTTGCAGCTTATGGATAAATGTTCAAAATATTAAGTTGAATCACAAATTTTTGATAATGCAGAGAGGAAAAGAGAAAAGTTGAATATTTATTACATAATATGGAGAATATGCCTTATCATTTTCTAAGCGATTTATTTTAATCATCTAGCTTTCTCAATTACAAACACAAAATGTAAAACATAAAAAATGTACTAATCAACCGTATTGACTTACGTCTACTGGAAAAATAGCTTGCAAATTGCAAATTAAGTATTTATGAGAGGTTTTGCTCATTTCCCTGTTTAGGTTACTTTATATTACAAAATAGCATTAACTCCAAACGTCTTCGATAATAACTTTTTGTATTTTGTCGTTAATTCTATAGGACAAATTGTATTACATTTCAAAATTATTATTATGTATAATGTTCATTTGTTAAAAGTTTGTGTCCTTTGCTTTGTCTTTCATTCCATACATTCAGTTGTTTGTATAGTGTACAGTGTACAACTTCTAAAATACAAAAATAGGAAATACAATATTACCATTTAAGATTTGTGGCAGACAGTGTGCCTTAGATGCCTACTGTTCAAATGGAACAGTAAATCTAGTTTCAAGTTCCCGACCAAGAAACACTAATAATTGGCAAGCATGCAGATTTCAGATTTTAGATCCATGACACCTTTTGTGGTAGTGTATTTATGTATGACTTTTGTGAGTAATCAGAAATGTATGCAAGAATCAAGAATACAAAAGAATACAAAAGCTTGGTGAAAACTGACAACTAACTATTCCCTTCTATAATATTATGCTGTACAAAAAAAAACTATATCTATTTAAATTTTAAATACATCCGATTGTTGCCAAATAGTTACATAATATGTATATTCTTAAAATAATGTGCTTTAATAGTAGCTTGTGACATGTGGTGTTGACCTTTGAACCTTGACGAAAGTATAGTAATGCTAAAACTTGATCTTGACGTATGTATGTTCTTGTACAATGGTGTGACTATTTTAAAAAGATATACAATGCTCAAAAATCCAGAAATTAAGTAATTAACAAGTCTCATTTGTCTACACCACATTTTTGTTAAGCCAGACACCAGGCAGAGAAATAAATAAAATAATAATATGCATATACATTATACACAAAAACATATGATTTTGGCGAACAAAATGTCCGTATTTTTCTTTATTGTTTATCATTTATCATCATCATCCTGTACATTTTTCAATTTTTCCTTGCTTATTAGTGGAGAAAAATATCATACAAAGTAATCTGTAATTGCACACACATAATACATTAATACATACCTGCATCTTATAGATGTCTGTAGATTGAATATTAAAAAATCTTCCCTATTTTGGTGCTTTTGGACGTTTTCATTTTAATCTAAGGAAAATTGTAAAAATTGATACAAAATATAAACATTTCAATTCAAAATGCACACGTGTGTAGTGTGTAAATTGCAAATACATAAAGGTGGAAAACAAAACTTGCGTTTACACTAGACAATTCCCACCTGTGCATAAGTAAGTAGATGCTCATTAAGACGGAGAATCTGTCAAAGTATCTTAATTTTCAGTTTCTCACGGCGGTTTAACATTTCTGAAAAATGCAACACATCAGCTAACGTCTAAATTTCATGCATACTACATACTATGGATTCTAAACGCATACTTCGTCTTACTTGTTAGAGGAAACAACATACAAGTATGGTCAAGCTTTTAAGGGCTAGTTATTTATGGATTCGGGAAACGTTTTCGCTGTGAGAAAAATGCAAAACTGACATGCAAATTCAGCTCATGATTTTTCCTCTAGAATCTAGTAAATACAGATAGTCTGCGGTGTTTCTTCACACCTTTTTCAAGTTCAATTTAAATGAGTAGACGGATGACGGATGATGTAACTATGTGTTGCATAAATATGCACGCGTAAAGTGTGAATTTTCAAACTATGGGAAAATAAAGTTAAGGCTGTTCATCATATTGAGATATTATATATAAACTTGACGTTGGGTTTATATCACTTGATTTGTATCGTTTGAAGTTGAAGTTTGAAGAACAGTGAGTGATCCTTCTTTTTTTAAGTTGTTCCAAGTTCAAAGTTCTTTTATTCATGTAAGAAAGTCATTAAAGTTTAAATCAGGATCAAAATGAATAAATTTGCCATATTTTTGGCCATCTTCTTTTGTGTGACACTTGTCAAAGCTGAAGATCCTTCAGGCGTTCCAGATCTTCCAGAACTTCTCACAAATGTAATGCACAAACCGTAATAATTTTCCTCTGAATTTACAGTTTTCCACAGTGCTTTTACTTCATTAACCAGGAATCACGAATTACAAAATCTTGAACCTTTTTGTGCATTTTGATTTTGGTTTTAGTTGATTGAAGATCGTGAATTAAGTCAGTATGAAGCCCCAGAAATCATTAAGAAGCTTTATACGTCGTATTGGGCTAGTAATGATGAAGAAAACAGACCAAGTAAGAACAAACTACATTTATCAGATTTATATCAAAAACCTTACTTTGGTTACCTCATTCATTTTTAGTTACACCTTAGTTATTAGAGCAGTTTTTAAAATATTACAAAAAACAGTCCTTTAACTTTAAAAAACTCTATTTTTTCAACAGTATGGATTGGAGAATTAGGAAAGGTACGTTTTTCAGTTTTCAATAAATTATCATTGTACAGTTTACAGTTGAAAAAAAAACATGAGCTTAAACTTTTCATGCAAAAACAAATATAATACATATATAATTCCAGTGGAACATTAGAAAAGCAGTAGAAACGGGTGGAGAGTTTTTTGAAGCTTTTGATCGCTACGTTGATCAGCTCACGCAAACTATGGTACAAAGTATGGTCAACAATAGTACACCGGATTTGCCAGTAAATGAAAGTAAATATTTAAATAAATACTTAGCATAATTCACTACTATACTTCTTGAACAGTTTTCAGAAACGGTACATGAATCATGCATTTTTACAGTGTAGCAAACATTATTTGTTATTTATTTTTTAGTTGTAGGAATCGTTGATATGGAGGGGTACAACATGTACCAACTGAGCTCAGTTAAAAGTGAGACATTTTTATTATCTAAAATCATCCTTGATAATCCTTGAGAAGTAATTAGACATAAATAGTTCAGTTCTATAATGATTGTTTTGAAACGTGTCTTGTATCTTTTATTTTTACGTATAATTAGCTGTTTCATACATTCTTCGAAAAGTGAGACAGCTGGAACCTATACTCCGAAACATGGAGTCTGGCTACATCATCAATACAAATTATGTAGCCGAAATGATGAGTAAGAATAATCAATAATGAATAATGAATTTGATAAAATTAATCTAGTGAATTGGAATTTGAAACATTCAAACAGATAAGTAAATAGATTTTGTGATGGTACTCTAGTTAATTTAGTTCGTCCAATTCTTGGAAAAATTATGGAGCGTGTAGAAGTTCACGGTGTTAACAAGGCAAAATGGATGCCAAGGCTTTTAAAGAGACTGCCCAAAGATGGCATTCCAGAATGGTACGTACATACTTATAGTTTTACGATATTATGACAAAAAATACTTTATAATTTATAATACAAAATCAAGCATCAATAATGAGGAGCAATAGACGATTAAAAATTAAAAATATATTTTTTTAGGTACGGTGGATCTCGTCATTTCAAGCCCATTCAGGTTTATGGGTAAAAATGGTGGACTTTTATTAAATGTTTTGTACTTTATAAATATTTTGAAACTACATAGCATATCGCCAATACTCATATAATTATATAAAAATACAAATGTACATTTAAAAGAGCTTTAATTTTGAGTTGGGACGATGGGAAAATTATTATTATTATTATTCAAATAAAAGTTACTTGAGCTGAAATTCATATTCCTTGCATACATTTGAATTGTAAATGAATGACCCGTTTTCTTTTCTTTCCAATATCCAATCTTTAATCACATTCACAAATTCACAATGCCAATGTTGAGATACGAGTTAATGTGTGGTAAGTGGTAACTGGTAAGTGGTAACGATATCTGGTAGCAGTTATAACAAGAATCAAGAATGTTTTCAAGCACATCTCTTGAAATGACAATCACATGAGGAATAAAATAAGCTCGGATAGGATGGATTGTACACTTTTGACTACTGTACACAAAATACATGTACATACAGTCATACATTATGGGTATTACCTACGTATCTTGCGGCTTGGTTGGAAGGAATCATAATGAGAATCGTAATATTCGTAAATTCCATATATTAAAATAATTATGATGACTGTTGTTGACAGTGAAAATACTGACACGCAATTTTCTTGTCCTGATAAGTGTTATACAGTGTTTCTGATTCTGATTTCTGACGCATTTACTTGTTACTAGTCACTGTAGTCTCTAGTGTGTATGTATTGTTTACTATGTATCATTCTTTCTATTAATCCTTTTCATTCTTCGTATAAATTGTTATACAAAACATGCAGACGTCCAACGTCCAACTGCTGAAATGAGTCCAGAGAGAACTTTATTGGGGCTACATGCATATATGCATAGACATATGTATACGGTATATTACATATGCGTGTTATACATGTGTATGCAGCCAAATCAGACATAAATGACAAAAATTACAACAATCAGTCTTGAACTTTGAACAAACTTCAATAACTAAGACATCTGTTTCATCAATTTTGTGTGTATAGAGTGTAGCTTTTTGATGTTCATATTTATCAATGAAATGATATTCAATCTTACTGTCGGCTGTTGGCTGCCTATGATAAGAATTTTGTTGTTATACTGGCAATGGAATAATTATAAAGTATTTCCCAATAATAATTATAATTATAATATACATTATAATTAGTCAAATGTATCACATTGATTGCACCGTATTTGGGAAAATACAAAACACGGTGTGAGAGAGGTAACTAAACCAAATTTGGAATCATTAGAAATTCACAGAATATTTTACAATGAAGGGTTATCGAATATCAAAACTACGGAACGTATGTAAGTACTGATTACCGAAGTAAAGTACAACACTACAGACATGGAAAAATAATCTCTTGTTTTGTAAGGAATTTTGTATTGTATTAAAGTATTATGGTGCCAGTCAAATAATTAGACCGCAAGCTAGAACCATTTTTTTGAAAACATGACTTTAAAATTCAAAATTACAACAGCATTACTATTTCATTATGTAATGATCACTAATAGGAACGAAAATATCCAACAGTATTAAAAACATGGAAAACCCGTCTTTCAAATTTCAAACCGTAGGCATAGATTTCATGTTGAGTAAGGTTTGTAAAATGTACAGTGTACAATGTACCTAAAAACTACAAACTACACAATACCATTCATGGACAGTGGGAAATGGAAGTTGGCATGCGTGTTTCTCCATTTACCATTTACAATGCACTTCCTCGTAACTTTTCCTTATATTATGTATTACCAGAAGCAGAAAAGTATGAGACATTCATGCCAATTTTTTAAGAAATAATAGTACAACTAGCTCCAGTTTAAACGTAACAATCCAGATACAAAAAGAAGAATAAGAAACACTTTTGTTGAAAGATTTAATGCTTCACATCATTAAGTGCAATTTTTTGTCCTCATCATTAGAATGTACAGTAGTAGGAATGTATTATTATGCGTTTTCCAGTAAGCTGTTTCAAAATATGGCTTTTGAAAAAGTTATCTTTCGACTTGCGATTGTTGACCATTTTGATTGAGGGTTGAATCTCTACTTTAGCTACATTATGATTCCCAAAAATCGACTTTCTCCAGCAAAACTGCAGAATAAGGTTGATGCGGAAGAAGGAACCGGAAACCAGAGAAAATAAAAAGAACCCTGTCGTCAGATATTTGTATCCCTTGAACTTTTTTAGGTGAAAATTTTGAAAAAAATTGAGAACAGTACGTTGTGGTAAAGAGTAAAGTCGAAAACGTTTCCTTGTATTAGCATCAGAGTGATAGAGTGAAAGTTATTTCCAAATGTTTTCAATTTTCGATTTCCAATTCAGAGTACTACAAAATTTGAAATTTTGCATTAAAACATGCATAGAAGAAATAAATAGTTTGGCTTTCGTGGAATATTCAGCATTATTTTATGAACCAGTCTAAAGTAGCCATTAAACATTTAAAGTGGTGGATGGGCATTGTAAGAAACACGCAATAGACAATAGACAGTAGACCTAGGCTAACATCAATTTTGTTTTTACTCGTGTCATTTCATGCGTTCTACACAACAAAAATCACGCTTTCCTCAATCCAACCAATAATGTATTACAATGCAACTAAAATCATTCAATATTCTGGTGCCATTTACTATTTGCTTTGCAATTCGATTTTCTATATACTATATACTTACAAAATATTGGTTGATGGCAAATAGTAGCAAAAAAAATGAGTGGCACAACTGACCCGATGTAAAGTCTCTTATATGATATTTCTCAAGTACCTTTGTTTTACATTTTATATTTTATATTTTCTGTCCATTTTCCATTATTCATTATCCATACAACATTCAGAAAGATGTATCTTCTTCGTGTAACATGTAATAATATAAATAAGAATATACTATATACACAGTTTGCTCCATCATAAAACCATCTTTATATCTCTATACATAGGTTTGAATTTTTGTCACGTATAGAATGTAGCTAGTAGCTACATTTTATAACTCGTTCTTCTTGGAATAAAAAATATATAATGATAATGGAAGAACAGTGTACAACTTCTTTAATATTTATACATTAATTTTCATAATGGTCGTATACATGTAAATGTTCATACATGTATTTTTGTGGTTGTATACGTAATACGTACTACATACAGTTTATTCCATGCTATTCGTGCATGCATGCGTAATCTTTTGTTCTTTCTCCCATCTCCCACAATCATGCATACCCACATACCGTAAATGAATCCAGAATCATCCCTCCTTTGAATAATGATCCCCGTGCTACAGGCTCTGTTGAAAGAACTTATCCCGGGGAAATATCTATTATCCACAAAACCAATACTTATGGTACATTTACATAATATACTTGCATGTATGCATAAATACAGCCACCATCTTTGTTTGATTTCTGAACTTGAAAAAACTTGCTATTCTTTCATCTTTCATATCGGTTTAGTTTTTATCTTTAAAATCTCAATCACCAAGCACCAACGAGAATCAGTACATCAGTGAAAAGCACCAAAGAAATACGTATGATACGCATCCTTATCCTTGAACATTGAAAGTGTTCACCATTTTTACCAGTCTCTCTTCCCTCTGTGTCAAGTTACTACTTTTAACTTTCAGTGCTTAGTGCTTAACCTTTTGATTTTCCATTTGTTGGATTCTTTCGATAAACAATGACTTGTAAAACTATTTTTCGGACTATTGTGATTTTCAGTCTAGTGTGTGTCTTAACTTATGCCCAAAATAGTACCAGTAGAAGAAAGGCAAAATCCGAAAATGTTGATGAAAATGTAATCCAAACTAGTGTTTTACTCTTTACTGTTTACACTAGCGATTGCTTGTTTTTGTTTCTTTGCTCAAGTGCACCAGAGGAATTATACGTGTAGTGTGGATTTAGTATTTGATGATAAATGTTTATATTTATGTGTATTTTTGGTAGATAATTGAAGATTCAGCAGATTTTACTCTTGCCACTGCGGATAGTGATGTGCCTTACCATATTCGTAAAAACTTTCCTTATTACATCTGTGGTTTTGATGAAGAAAACCAACCAATCCTCGTTGTTGAGTAAGATCCGCTGTATTTGTAACAACTAATAAAAATAAAAATACAATATTTTATCTTTTGTATCCAATTGTATCATAAATCACAAATTACGAATTACAATGTTTCTTCTTCTTCTAGATTTGGGAAATGGAAAATCAGGGAGATTATTGAAAAGGGGGGTGAAGATGTCAAAAAGTTTGAAAAGTACATTGATATCATCTTTAAAAGATTTGTAGAAATTCAAAACTTGAAAAGAAATGAGGAATACCCTGATCCGAAGACTGCGGTACTAATTGATTTGGAAGGTAACTAATATTTATGAATTAATAACTCAAAATTTCACAGCATGCCAATCATAATTGTACTCTTGATTCTTGGTGCACTGGACACACTCGAGTTCTACTTATTTTTCCAAGTACAGCTGTGAGCTTGAAATACATACCAATGTTTGGTTTCCTTGTCTGTCTACCTTTCTCCATAGGATTCAACTTGTTTCAGTTCGCATCTGTACCCACCGTAAGAACGATCTTAGGATGGGCAGGAAGATTACAAGAAATTCAAGAGGAGTTAGCATACGCCGTTTTGATTAATACAAACTTTATTGCCAACCAACTAGTTAGCCTCGCAAGGCCAATACTGGGTTCTACTTTTGAAAGATTTGAAGTTTATGGTACAAATGAGAATAAGTGGCGAACAGCGTTGCGGAAAAAATTCAAAAGCAATCAAATTCCTCCATGGTATTTTTTATTTTTCAATATTACTTCTATTAAATTACTTATGGATCAGATTATGTGATGAATTGTAATTTTTGGTATGTGGATATTTGGTTTCCCTAAACTTGCTAAAGAACCATCTTGACAGTTGATGGTAAAATATGCTTTTTTTCCAATTATTTACAGGTATGGTGGCTCCGCTAAAAATTATACACCAGTAGCAATCTTTGGATAAAACAAATCTTGAATCTTGGCCTCCTTATTTTTTTAATCCACTTTCGTATTTACAAGTTACATCATAATTATTGTATTTTTGTTGATTGTTAATTAATGTTTTTTGTAACTTGTAATTTTTGGCACGCGCAAAACTTCTCACAAGCAAGACGAAATAAATAAATAATGAAAATGTATGACTTTTTCCAATTATTTTACGCTTGTGGCATAAAAGTACAAGTTTAAAACCAGATCTGTGACCAATGTGTCTCACATGCCTGTTTGATGGAGAAAATATTCAGATGACTTGTCATCACAACTCCCCTCCAGCGTCTATCAATCAAACACGCGCCGCGCTTTTGACGCATGCAATATGTACATTAAACTTTGCATTCAACAGGTTATTTAACATTTGTAGCAGACTTTTAGTTGGACTTCGTCTACGCAGTCCTTATTTGTAGTCAGTAAATGCTCCATAATCTATATTTACTAACACCTGAAATTTATATGTGTACAACATACAACGTACATTGTACATGCTGGAACTTATGATTAACATCAGCGGTCAACGTATAGACTACAGTGAAAACATCACATTTTTATGATAGACACGGAATAAAAGGAAAACCAGGACTATAAATTTATGATCTTTTGCTTTATTATGTTAAGCCGTGACGCAAAACAGTACAAGCTGCAAGCTTTTTCGTGATCATCCTTCTTTCCAAAACTTGAGAACAAGAACCAAGATGAGTCTGTGTGAGATTGTAGATAAGTGAGATGTAAAAACTTGATGTTTTCTCTGTTCTCAAGCACAGTAGTTAAAACTCAATCAATGTGTTTAAATTATTTACTCCATCACGTCAACACCAAAACCATGGTTGTGTACACAATCTACATACTTATTGAATTGCGTAATGTGATTCTTGAGTTTTGAGCTGAACATTTTGATTTTTCGTACTAAATAAAAAGCTCTCATGTTTCATACAATCAAGAATGCATCATTACATTCAATTTAATGTAAGATGTAAAAAGCTGCTAATTGATAATGGAAAAAGGTGTACATTTCATCTGCTTCAATGGAGAACAATCTAAGATCTAAGCGCAATGAATGAGTGTTTGTGTGTAATTCCATGTTACGAATCATGTAATTTTTCTTCGTCCATTTTTCGCATGTTATATTCGATTGTTGAAATCCTCTACCTTTTTCGTGTTGTAAAACTCTCAGCTTTACCATCCAATTCATTCTACTTTTCATTTTTTTCTCCATGTTCGTCATCATCATTTCTTGCTTACGCATGTAGATTGTAAATTCAACTTACTTTGAAGGTCTGCTGCTCTTTCTATAAAAAAAAATGCAGTAAAAAGTTGTATCCGTCCGTTCTGTATCAAAGACCAAAATAACAATGCACATCTTATTCCATCACATACAAAATCTAGATTATTGTTGTTGTTCATTATTCATTATTCATTATGCATTGAACTTAATAAAACATTTAAACTTCTTGATACTCTGCTCAGTATCTTTCTCTGCGTCTCACTGTATGTGTCCCTTGTCCCAAGACAATTCAAGAAAGCGAGTAGTGAATGCGGAAAATATATATTGAAAATCTAAAACTGATGTAAACATTATTATACCAAGTTGTGAAGTTTGATTTCTCTAGTAAATACTGTAGCAGGATAAGTGAGAGGAATTATTAATTAAAAGTCCTGTGTTTTCTTTATCAAAGATTTTTGAATTTGTAAGTATCAAGTGTAATGTGTAATATCTTAAATCGTGAATAGTGCATCTCAAGAGCAAAAAACTAAACGTTTTTGTGAAATTTCAGTGTCAGTAGTCAGTTCAACGGGAAAATATAACAAAATGGCATTACGAAAAGTTCTTTTTATGTGTGCTGTTTTCGTTTTCACTTCAGCTCAAACAAACGATACGATACCGGAAAAAGTGCAGGCAATTTCTGAAAACGTAAATTATATTCCAAAAAATCAATATTACCATAATAATTATATCTATTAGATTATTTAGTTTATTGAGTTAATATTGAATGTGGAACCTTTTATCCATCTACGTTTTACCTATCTATGTTTTACAGACGGTTTTTGTTGAGAAACTTATGAAAAATTCAACAGTGCCATATCACATAAAGAAGAGGTTCCCCTATTTTATCACTGGGTTTGATTACGAAAATCGCCCTATACTAGTGATTGAATTTGGAAAATGGGACATTAGAGGTAACCACTTACCAATCTCGAATAATCAGTCATAGTAAATACAGTATGTATGTACATATTTACACAGTTTTGAAGCGTTTAATTCTTATGAAAAAGTACATTGATTTTGTATTTTGTATTAGGTTTGCTTGAAAAAGGAGGAGACGATTTAGCACATTTTAACAAACATTTGGATGAAGGATTCGTAAATTTCGTCCAAGCTCAAAACCTGAGGAGAAATGAAGATACGGAAGTCGATGGAACGGTACTACTTGTAGATATGGATCAATATAATTTTCGCCAGGTCGCATCACCTGTAACCGTAAGATTTGTAATGGGTCTGGCTAGAAAACTACAAGAAGTTCAAAAGGAATTGGCCTATGCGGTTGTAATCAATACAAACTTTGTTACAGAGCAACTTGGTAAGTATTACTAATACTCATTATGGTACGTAACTTATTGTCAAAATTATAAATAATTGAATTGCCTCGCAGAAGAATTCCTCATCTCACATTTGAATTCTCATATTATTAACATGTAAATACCATGAAAATCAAACATGAGATCAGGGATTCTTCTGCGAGACAATTGAATTACTGAAGTACTGAATTTACAAGCACATTTTTTGAAAGTGGTAATAATGATTATTATTATTAAAATAATTAGCTACTCTCTCTCGACCTATTCTGGGACAAACCTTTGAAAAGATTGAGATTTTGGGTACAAATGAGAATAAGTGGCGAAGTATATTGAAAAAACATTTCCCAACTTCCTCCCTTCCTCCCTGGTAAATACAAACTTTTTGACAACAGTATAGCATAAAATTTGTGAATTACGAATCTCTAATTAATCAAACTACTTTAAATTTTCTCTCTAGGTATGGCGGTCCGAAAAACTATTCACCTGTTGCGGTGTTTGGTTGAGAATTGAGAACAAAAATAATGCTACCTTTCACCCACATTTCATTCAAACGCCTTTTACGCCATCAGCTAAAAACGTTTAGTGTGTGTGTACATAAAAATATCAGTATTAAAACGCATCAACGCAAAAGATCAATCAAAAGTCAATCATTCACTTTTAACTCAAAATCTACAATAATTTATCTACAATTTTTATTCTCCACATTTTATTTTTGGCTTCGCATTTCGCATTTTCAACTGTAGTACATTTTATGGAGCTGTGTTTGTTAAAAAAATCGTCTAGTGCTCCTATATTTTGCGTAATAAATTATTAATACTTTAACAATTTATATCTAGAAAAAGTTAACTTTTACTATTTTTATTACAAGTTTTAATCATAATAATCAATTATAGCGTGTATTTATACTTTGTGTACAAGAAGTGGTTTATATATTATCTTTCTATACAGTACTTACATATTTATCTTATTTACTCTGTGTAAATATTTACAAACGAACACGACATAAATTTGTATTTATCTTATGAATTATAAATAGGTAAATAGTAAATAGTGAGACGAGTATTCTTAGCATTTTTTCAATATTAATATGACTTACAAATACTCAAATACACAATACAGTAATCTAGTATTATTTATGTAGACAGGGTACAAAAATGAAAGCTTAAAGAGTATTCTGTTCCTACTTATTACAATAAGTATAAAAAATTATATTATTACGTTTTTAGAGACAAAAAATACTTTGTTTTCTTCATGTTATGATGATGATAAATAAATCGAAAAAAAAACATGTAATTCCTTAATTTAAAATAATTCTTTTGACGAGATTGAGATGAGCTTTATGAGATCCTGAATAAAGCTAAGCACTTTTTCAGTCGACGTTTTATTTCAATGTCGGTCAAATCCATTTTATTGTTGTTGATTAAATTAAGTCGTTTCAGATTGATATACTGCTTGCAATTAAGTTTCCAAATTTTCCGCATAATTTCTACAATCATATTAAAGAAATCACAATAATGAAATTCTGACGATTCATTTTAACAATCTTTGAAATGCACACTCATTCAAAATAAAAATCTACTAGTTGTAAAACCACAAGTGCAAAAGCTATTTTTAAAAGCACAAGTGTGTAATTCGTAATTGAGCATTAAAAATAAAAGCACTTACTTTTCAAACAGTACTGTTTTCTCATTTCATTTCTGGGAAGAAAATTGCTGAGTAACTCCTTTCGTTTTTCTGTGATTTATAGGAAATCAAAGAGTTTACAAAAAAATGTATTTTTTTAATTTGTTATGAACTTTTTCACCTTTTTGTTTTAAAAAACAACACTTTATACAAATATTATGAATACACGGAAAATATAAAACCTTTGTTCTTGCGTGAATGAGATTTTGGATGTCTTCTGGTATGCTCATTTTCAGATCTAGCATGATCTCGTTGAACTAAGGGAGTTGCAATAGGTCCAGACCCATTCTCAAAATCGGTAGATTTAAAAGAATCTGTAGAAAAAGAACACACAGAAGAAGAAGATGTGCAGAATTAACCAAAGGTTCAACTTTGTATAATTTTATTTAGCATTTTATATCATCAAAACCTTGATGAATTATTAATAATATAATAAAGTATTAAAGGTACACGCTTCGCTTTAAAAGTTTTTTAACCTTTCATCAGGGTTGTGTCAAAGAACCTCGTTCGGATTGGCTCTGGAATCTTGTCAATATTAGACCTTAAAGATGAAGTTTGAAAGTCGGATAGCATGTCTCCATTTTCACCTTCTTCCCTACCCCCCTGGCTATAATCAGGAACTGGCCTCCCTATGATTTCAAAAAAAAGAGAGAAAAAAAATTTCCGTCATTAAGTTTTACATAACAAGCATTGCATTTTGTATTGCATAATAATTCAGTCATGTTTCTAGTTTCTAATTTCTAGTTAGTTTCTCCAACTGATTCCATGTTCCATGTTGTGTACATTGTACATGTTTTTTCTTCTTCAACGTTTCAACGGTTTTACAGGACTAAAGACTGAAAAGGAAAAGCTTTGAAAAAATGGCGGAAACATGTATGTTTCCAAAATTTTACCTTTTCTCCCTGAAGGATAAATGTGATCCCGTAAATAATTGGAACTGATTTTCGACGAAACTTGACGGTTTCTCTCTCTTCTTCTTCTTCTTCTTCTTCTCATGGAGTCATGATCATAATCATTGTTAAGATTACTATTAGTAACATCACTGTTATCTTGTATGTCATCAAAATTCATCACTTTTTCACCATCGTAATTATAATTATTATTATTATTCTGATTATTCTGTTTCTGACTATAACTATGATGATTCATTCTGTTTCCACCATTGTAGGTTGGAAATGCGTTGAAATTGTCTGGTGTTTCCTCTGAAGTTGTTTTAATTGTAGTTGAGGATGACATGATAGATTTCCCATCAACTTCATTAGTGTAGAGTAAAATAAAACTCATAGTCAGCCAACTTCCACTCATTCGTATGATGAAGCAAAGATGCATTCTTCTGACTTTGGACTGACTGCCACACTGACGCAACTAAATATTAATATTACATTCCTCCTCTTTTGTAATAGTAAGAGGAAGACAACAAAAGACAGTAATAGTTGTGGTATATCTGAAGAAAATTCAAATTGCATTCAACTTGCTCTTATTCCTTTTATTCCGTCTTTGTCTCTCTGCACTCTACACTCTGCACTCCACACCACTTTGCACTGAGATACGGACTTTTATGGTACGTAGAAAAATTATTTTGTTGTAATAATGGTGAAAACACAATGGAATTTTAATAACGTTTGTAATCCTTGTACATATACATTTCTCAAACTATTCATCATACACATTCCTTTTTTTCTCTAGAGCACACTTCAAACTTAAAACTACCCAAATCGTTTAATTTTTCAATTAAATCAAATAAAATTCAATCAATTTATTTCTTATTATTTTTATTATAAATGGAGTAAAACTATTACAAGTAATATTTCACAACAGCAATGACTGAACATAACTTTATATATTTAGCTTGAATAACTGGACACGGACACTTGTGCAAATAACTTTGAATAACTTTTGTCAACTGGAAATTTGGAAATCTTAGAAACTGGAAAAAGACTAAAAATTTGGCATGATAAAAAAAACAAGCTGAGACACTCTTCAATTGTCACTGTCTACTACTGATGTCTGCATGGAAATTGGAGCCTGTTATATTGATATAATAATCGATACGTAACGTGTAGGTAAATAGCGAATACAAATATGGATACGAATATCAATACGAATACTGACTACGAATACTTTGACTCAATTCATCATCATTATTATTATTAAGGGAAGCAAAAAAGCCATTAGAGAAAAATCACACAGAAGACACAAGAGCATGAAATATTTTCCAAAGTCTAGTAGAATCTATACTTATGACTCAATGCATGTCTTACGTATGTATGTATTATGTCTTGTGTACATGTCAGTCTATATTTATGTATAATATATGCAAAGAATATCTTTTGAGAGATTTGAAAAATCCTAAAGACTAACTCTTCTGTTCTCTTCTTTGGACTGCTTTGGAAAAAAAAATTCGGGTCCAATTACTATTTTTCTCTCTCGCTCTCTTTTGGCTCTCTCTCTCTGTTTATCAAACGGAGAATCGACTTTTCCTCTCTTTGACTCGTTGACGATGATTATATTAGGAACGACATGTGTGTCATATTAATAATAATGACAATGATAGTAACCAAAAATACTAGTTTGTACGCACGGCGTGGTCATTTAATGTTTTTTTTTGTAGATGTATAATCTATTTGGTATTTATACCATGCATATTTATTGTAGATATTATTTGCCATTCTCATTCTCATTTTCACTGCGGCAAAAGGAAATGGATCCGTTCTTTCCTTCTTTTTTTTGTTTTGTCTTAATGACATCAACAAATCATGACAAATGGCTTAATTGTCAAATTGTCCCATTTGACTACACTTGAAAATGTTTGGAAAAAGTAAACGTAATATTGCATAGGCACAAACGCCTTTATATTTTATACTTTATACATACTTATTTTATATGCATTGTGCACAGTTCAACATGTAGAATGTAGGGACAGAAGGAAAATTATACAGCATGTATAATATGAACAGAAATAAATAGATTGAATTTCCTAAATCTGCTTTCTAATTTTACACTTGTATGTTTTTCTTTAAATACATGTTTATCCTTACTGTTCTGTGTGTGCGTGTAAATAAATCTGCTTTCTTGTTATTGTTATGGTTCATGGCTCACTATTCACTACTCATTTATGTAATGCGCATATCGATGATCGATGAGTGATCAGCTTGATGACCGCAGACGGCTAAAGACTGTATACTGCACATTGTACACTGCAAATTGTACATGATCAATAATGTGTTCAACACGTTCAAATTTAAAAACGTTTAACCATAAAAAATGGATATTATGACAAATCAAAAAGCATCAAGTATACTATACGTTTAGCATCTGCAAATTGCACACCAAGTAACTACAGAGAAAACTGCAAATACGTAATACATTTTAACTAAACAATTATTTAGTACTTGATTCACACTACATTTCACACTTGTATCAAAGTTCGGATCGTTCATCAAATACCAAATACCTGTACACGTAAAAGGTAATTAATTAAATTGAAATGTGTCCTGTACTTTACTGTATGTACTGTAAAATTAATGATGACAAGACCAAAGACAAAGTTCATGGTTCATGTTCAAGATGATTTATACACGAACAAAGTGAAACTAGGAATTTAGTAGTTTCCTTGATGTGAACATGGAATTGTGAAAGACACGGAGAATGAAGCAATAATCAAGTAAAGTCGATACTGGTCATAGCCAACCGACAATTGTCAACTGTCATTCGTATTACTCGTTTGAACAAAAAAAAAACTCTTATCATTGTAATTACAGGATAAAGACATCCCTCAAAACAACATGTACATATTATATTTCCAAGTATACCTACAAGTATTTGTAGCATCATGTACCATGTGTGATGTACATATACGGTATATGGAATACGGAATACAAATGAATGTTATATTATTACATTGTACATCGCACTAATTAGCTGTTTAAAAGGTCAGATATCAAATCTCAAGCAACTAAGCTTAAAAAGTATAGAGAGAAAAAAAAATTCCTTGTCAACAAACACTGCGAATGGCACGAAAGTATTTCATGTTCATTTCAGCTGCTAAATATGATATGATGAACGATAAACGGGAAACGACGAAAGGAACGGGTTCAAAATCAAATCTGGAAAAGTCAAAGAAATGAACAAGTCTCATTCTTTCTCATAATTAGTACTAAATAGCATAGGAAATTGGAATTGTCCAAAACCCAAAATATGTATTTCCCTGATTTGTTGTGCATTAAGCAGCGCAAACTTTGATAAAGCTTTAAGATTTTATCAACATTGACTGTTGAATAGCAATAGCAATAATTCAGTCAGTAGTCACTAAAATCTAGAAAAAGAGAGAATTCATAAAATAATAATAAAACGAAGAATGAGTGAATTGAACATTGAACTTCACATTTAATACGTACAGCAGACAAATGCATGTGTACATATTTGCCTTGCATATTTACTACCTCATACAGTCCATACCTTTGCTTTTACTAGAGACCTGAGACTATGACGTTGGGAATTGATGCTTCTTGTCTGTCAATTTTTCAAGGACAGAAGAATATAGTCAAGTTTTTGCACTCTCTATAGTCTATATCCACTTTTGTAGTAATAAATGAAATGCAGGTAGATATATGGATAGTATATACCTATGCTTTTCTTTGTTCAAAGTATCCATGCATGAAGCACATGTATGTACACAAAATATTTTATACACATGCACAAAGAAATATAGGTGCGTACAACGTAGAACCTGCATTATTGTGTTTAGTGTTTGTCGTTGCAAAAAATACAAAATTCTGATATGTACATAGGTAATACAGACTGCAGCATGGAGCATGTAGTTTGTGTTTTGTGTTTGTGTTTTGTATATTCAAAGAAGTATTCAGCTCGTGTAGCGCACAACACACATGTGAAGAATAAGGGATTATTCTAAACTCTGTTTTTGCCCCTTGTACTTACACTGTACACCATACACATTGCGTGTATGAAGTGTAAATGATACGAGTGGCATATATATACATAATACATATAGGTAGACGAAAGGGTACGTGCAGACAAGTTTAATTTTACCCAAAGTGTACAATATACAGGATAATACGTAACCAAAAAAGAACTCGAGATATTTATTTAGACTGAATTTTGAGGGTTTCCATCCAGTAGCTGGTTTGCTGCTCTTTTTTTTTGTTTCCTTCTTTGCGTTTACGTGAGCTAGTTCAATGTTCAGTGATCAGTAAGTGTAAAATGTAAAATGTAGTGCTGTGTATTTTCTGTTCATTCTAACGTTTGACGTTCTACACGTCTAAAAAATATTCATGGAGAATTATTTTTCTCCTTGGCAGTGGATAAGTTGAAAGCTGAATATTCTGGTGATAGTCTTCACGTTGTGTGTTGGATTGTGGAGTTGAAAAATGTAAAATCTAAGACATTAAAGGGGTTACAGTGATGTAAGAGAAGTTTGATAGTTTCAACTTTAAATAGTTTTGGATACTTTCTTCTTGTTTCTGGTTTCTTGTTAAATATTTTCTGATGAGGAAAAGGTACGTTTTTAATGATAAATTCATAAATGATTATAATAAACACACAATAGTTTCCAATTTCGGCGTTTTCAAGGGAATTTTTTAACCTATGTAGATATTTTGGATTTTACTATATGAATTTACAGTTCCAGCCGGTCAAATAGACGTAGTTCAAAAAGCTACCTTTGGATTCCGTCCACTCGTGACAGTTTTCCTGTTAATGCGGTTCAGGGTGGCTGTAACCATGGACATAAGACATTTGTTGCACGTGCACGTCATGACAGATGTCTAGTACCTGGACCATTTTTAGTTCCTGAAAGAACGACATTTATTGCTTGGAGTGAAAGAGAATATTCAAAATTTAATTACGAAGTAAGATACATTGCTCATCGTTTTACTCACTAAACTAAATGTTTAAACTTATGTTGTAAAGGTCGACGCCAACTGAATAAATTATTCTATTCTACATTGATCAATATTCCTCATGTGAATAATACATAAATAATAAATAATAAAAAACAGATTTTGCTAAGCTGTTGCATACATTTCTAATTAAAAAGTTTTGAATAGCAAAAATAATTATTAATGTATTTTGTATCAATTCATTTGCACCAGATTTTGGTAGCTCCTACTGGAACAGTTCAGTGGATTCAATATGACTGGAGAAGTGGACCGGTTCCTGTGAATTCTGTCGTCGGTGGTCACTCGGATATTTTTAATGAACCATTGTACATCGGGCGGTGTCAATATAATGACCATGTGATCACATCCTCTTCATCAGGAATCGTTAAAAACATACTTATTGGTAGTATTCAACCTAGTCGAAGAGCCTGTTTTGTTCCTTATAATGGAAAAGTTCTGACCTTCCATAATTCCTGTGAGATTTTAGTTGAGACTTGAGAACCTTAAATATTGAATCTTAAATGCCTGAAGAATTTTCAACGATCAATCTAAAACTCTCAAACAAACGTTACCATTTGCCTTTTTTTGTTGTATACACTTTTATACAGGAAATATTTGTTCTTACTTATGTCATTATAAGATTACAATAAAACAAATGTATGCCTGATGTTTTTCTACTAAAGACTAACGAATCGAGTGTACCAGTTTCACCATTTTTATTTTGTCCACAAAATACATTGAAATATGCAGAGCGCTAGAACCATACAATACTAATGCATGATTAATATTTAAAATGTATCGTCTATTTGAGATTTGAGGGAACAAATTGTTTTAATAAGTTCATTAATACTAAATACTAATACAGTGCAGTGTATAGTGCATAAATCATGGGATAAGAACTTGTACGGTGCGGTGTACGGTTATAGGTCATCTATGTAAAGTGTATGTATTCTTATCATAATACTTCAATGTCAAAAAAATTATACATTATATATTATATAATACCGCGTAGTTCATTAAAGTTTCATACTTATGCTCTAATATTATGCTACAACACGATTATATGATTATGTACTGTATAAATAATCATGTCTGGGGATTTTATACAATTATAGATAGATATAATACGTAATAATAACCTCAAGCTTTATATTAGACTCTCGAATCTCCAAAATCCAGTACGAAACATAAATTGACAACTGGAAATTGAAAACAGACATCATCTGTATCCAGTCAGTTTTACATACACTATACACTGTACACTTGTTATGCATACGTAGAAATTACATAACTAGAAATAAAATGCTAGTCATATGTCGTGTGTACATCGGCTATCCATAATCTGAGATAGACTTTTTCTTTCAACGAATAAAGCTGCGTTTTAGGAACTCGTTTCATCAGTTTCTTATCAACTTGAACGTGCAGTGAGAAGGAGCAGAGAATATTTTAATATTATTTAGAAAAATATCTCCAAATCTATTTTGAATATCTATCAAAATGTCTGTGGTTCGTAAAATTATCCTCTCTCCAAATGTTTGTGCTCCTCTTGCCCCATACAGGTTAATTATTGTTAATTTACTTTTACTTTATTGGAATCACCTTTATACTAAAAATCTAATATAGATTTATACCCACTTTTTTGAAAAAGAGTTTTTTAAATTTTCCCTTAAAACAGCCAAGCTGTGCAAGTGGACAAGACTCTGTACGTCAGTGGTCAAATTGGGATGAATCTGAAACAAGAAATTGCTGAAGGGATTGAGGGGCAAACTAGATTAGCAATGGAAAATATTGGTCACATACTTCAAGCTGCCGGAGCAAGCTATAGACACGGTATTGATAAAATGTTGTCTACTTCTGATTATTTTTTGTTCTTGTTCTTGTTATTCTTCTTCTTCTTCTTCTTCATGTATCATAATTAGTACGTCCATTTTTGTTTTTGTGTTTCGGTGGAAACGAAAAATTTGTTGCAAAAAACAACAAGTACGACA
>JAQGBH010003042.1:0-21449 GCA_034698265.1 Sminthurinus aureus | reverse complement strand
AATCAGCGTAAAAAACTGAGTCGGGTAGGATATGTGAGGTTTCTTAACTGATGGGACACCCCTTGCCTGTCCATTGTCAGAGATATTTGTTGTACGTTGTACATGGTTGGACAATAATAATTACGAATTTTATTTATAATGTGTCTTGAGATTTCTGTTGGATTGTTGTTGTTGTTGTCATTTGTCATTCGCATGGTTCTTCTTTCTTTAGTTGCAAATGTGTTCATCTCTTTTGTATGGGCAAGTTTCACATTTTACTTTACAACACCACACGAACTGACAGTTACACGAGTCCTCACCTAAAATTAAAGACGATAATTATTTGATAAAATTATTGAAAAATTAATTTAGCGGAAAGATATTTATATAGAGGGAAGATTTCGAGAAATGTTTTATCCCAAAAGTTTAAAACATTGCAAACTTGTAAGGGTATCTTACCTTCTCTGACCATTGTCTGATAGCCTCTACCACAACAAAGAAGACGACACCCATCCGCTCCTTCGCTGGTTCTATTACAAATACGACCCGAAGTTCCTAGAACATGTAATCTGTAATGATAAAAGTTCAAATAATGAAATAGCAGTCCCTTGTATGATGTATGTTATTATAATATCATATTATTATGAGAGTAAACTTTGGCATAGCAAAGTTGATCAGTGCTTTCATTACGTGTCATTCTTCTCGCAGTAATCAGGGGATTCATCGATGAAGACGAGATCTCTTTTGGTGGGTTTTTTCATTTCTTGCGTGTATGGTTTGAGTCGAAGTTTTCCTATTTCTTTCTTAGTGACACCTCGACTGACGGGCTTGACACGAAATGCTCCTTCGAATTTCTCTCCAATTTTTTCACCAACGGAGCGAAAGGTCGTCAGTACTCTCCAGCACTTTTTTGACACAAAAAAATATCGATAAATCATAAACTATGTGTGTTATGTACATATTTTTTTTAGAGTTTCGTATTTTGATCAGTGCTAAAAACTAACCAACTTGGAATTTGCAATTCGAAAATAATAATATTTATAAAGTCAGTATTAGAATAGTAAATTATATTGAAAAACAAAGAGTACCACTTTCATTGTACAGGAGCCTGATACCTATAAAAAAGCAGTATATAGTATATTGTATAATTCCTGGTTTATTGAGGTATTATGTATTATGAAACTTGAAAAATATCATGTGGATAAAATTATTATTATTATTATTATCATCACTTACTCCGTGACATTTGCATGTGAGATTCATATTTTGTTTTAAGATTCGCCGTCCGGCCTCATTATTGTGTAAATTCATGAGTCCTTCAGCAGTGTCCAGTCTTTCTGTTGAGTCAGCAAATTCTTTGCTGAATAGTGTTCCAAATTGCACGTCCTTACATAGTTAACAAGATAAAAATAAAAGGTTTATATCATTTTCATGTTTTTTATGAGGAGATTTTGAAGAAGACATTTTATATTTCGTTTTAGTTAAAGATGTGGAAATTGGAAGTACCTCAGAACATCCACCCCACTGCCATTTGCCTTTGGTATTTATTTTTCTGACATCTTCGTCACTACTCGTCAAAATTAAAGATAGTCAGTATCAAAATCTTTTTCATACATTCCACTCAATAAATGACAAGGGTTAAAAATTGATGTACATTGCGAATGGAGGCGATACATAATTTACAATAAATATTATATATACCAAGAGCAGTCTTCGAGTTCTCCTTTAGCACAGGACTTTGTGACTTGGTAAGCCAATGAAGCGGAGGAAATGGCATGGACGTATGCCTTTTCCCGTGACCCTATAATTAAATCAAACACGTTTATGTAAACAGGTTCATTAATCGTGGTAAATGAACATACATAATACCTTTCTCAAAGTGTTATACTTTCCCCTCAGCTCCCTTTCTATCTCTCTCTCTCTCACTCTCTGTCTATTTGAAATACGTTTCAGAGAAAATATTCTGACTGGTGTTTTCACTGTTACGTATTTAAATTTGCGATCGATTAGGGAATTCTAAATGCTTTTACTTTATTGAAGCTTCAGGTTTAGGGCAATTTGAGCTCAAACAAGGAATAGGGCGGTAAAAATAGGAGAGAGTACGGATGAGGGAAAATTGCAAGCTAATAATAAAATGTTTTCCATGGGGTGATGCTATATCAAACGTTCAGTCAGCCATGTTAGTTTATTCAGTAATCTTACTCTGCGGTCTAACTCATTTTCATTACAATTTTAGGAATTATTATACTAATGAAAACCGTAGTTGCTGGTTTTTATGACGGATGGAAGAGCTTTTCCTATTTTATTCCGCTTGGATAGTGAATGAACAATACACTTTGAAATTTTCTAATTTCCTACATATCAATAGTGAGGGAGTTATGTACATACAAACAAACAAGCCCTATTCATATGTTCAGTGATACTAGACAAAAAAGCGAGAGACTTCAAGGAGAAGTTTGAGTTTCATAATTTATTATATTGAAGCAAATTATGAACACCCAAAAAATTTAGTCAATACAATGAAATTCAAATATAAATTCTTACGGATTCCCAGCACTTTGCCAAAAACATTATCTGCTTCTTGGATGACTGGAAAGTATAATAGCATAAACATTTAGAGTATTAACAACTGTTATGAACCATAAATGATAAAATGGTACTTTTTGTTACAAGTATATGTAACCAGTTTCATTCTTACTTACCTGAACAATTCCATCTATGAGATTGAAGTTGATATTGACATTCTTGTATTCCTAATTTTGCTCCCAGACTGATTGCCTAAAATATTAAAGAAATTACGAGGAAGATAATGAATAAATATTACTAAGACACTACTGTTATAATATATTATCTGTATATCTGGGAATATTTCATTCAATGTTTCTCAAACCTTACCGTGAGCACTTTTCCACTTTTCAAACAGAGGAACTTTTGTCTTTCGACTAAGAAAGGGAAACTATTACAGTAATTTCCATGTGTTCCAGGAGCCATATCACCCAAGATTTGGTCATTGTGTATTTGGTCAGTGCCCAATAACCTGTAAAATGAGTAAAATTAAGTAAATCCACCATGTTTTATCACGAATAATTAGATTAATTAGCTTGAGCCTTGAGCATACAAGTATATAGGTAGAAAGCGCGTGCCACACATTTTTTAAACATGCATGAACTTTTTCTACACACACTCTACATATTTTTTTCTTCTTCTTTGTTTTTGGTTACAGAACACCAGAACCATGCAGCAAATGCTAAATGCAGTTAATAAAGTACTCAGTGTAGACTGTAGACTATTCTGATGTAAATATTCGATTGCATTTTATCTGCACATGATGAAATTGCTTCTTCAATTTGATTGCAGTGTTATTGTGATAGGAGGACACAATACACATGTAGTACATGGTATATGAACGTTTTATTGTCAAAGCAAGAGTCTTCGATAGGTCCAAACTCCAAACTGAGAGAACCATGAAGCTCATTTCTTTTTATACGGGGATTAAATTTGTCGAATCAAGTACTATCTCGTTCTTTTTACTTCTTCTTACTGCTTCTCTCAAGTATCTATTAGGATCTCATTATAAGAGAAAAGATGATAAGGAATAGCATGCGAAAGAACCGACAAGCACACATTACTATGTGGTATGCTTTTCATTCACTATCACACTAGTAAATGACTGTATACTGTCTAGTCTACATATCCCGCCTTTACTCACATGCTTGAGAGCAATAAGTGGAAAAAAAAGCATTGGAACCACTTGAAATCAAACGGAATCACGACAATAATAGAAGCTCTAAAATGCATATTTATTGCATATTATATGCACATGTAGAATATTATATTATGCATTATGTAACATGTTCGTTGTACATGTGTGTTTTTGGCTGAATTTTGTGGTAAACTTGATCTTGATTCTTGATACTTGTATATACGTTTTTTTTCTCCTCCTGTCTCATCAAATGTTTCATAGTCTAAAGAAAAAAAAGCTGGAGACGAGAACTTGGGAGTGAGAGAGATTGTCGGCTAGAATAGTACAAAATCAAAAGGGGGAACAAGTAGAGAGAGAGAGAGATGTGTACGTACATATCATGTATTTCACATCAGGATCCATGTTTACAGACAGATATTACATGGTTGGAACACGAACTTGATCCTTTCTATTGTTATTACGATGGAACATAAGTGTGTGCACTATTATAATATCTACTGTGTCTGTGGTACTAGTGGGCTAGACCGGAGATAGACATTGAGAGTTGAGACAGGGGACAAGGCTCAATGCTCAATGCAATTCAGAACAATATATTATACAATATACAATACAATACAAGTACTTGATACAACTTGAAGCTTGAATATTAGACAACGTCCTACATGGTAAATGGTAAATAGGCGGGTAATAGGAGAGCAAGGTTTATATGTTGGTTGTTGGTTGACTTTGTTACGGATCCTCATCCTCATCTCCTGATATGATATAATCAAAGTATCCCCTTTTTTTCTTTCTCGATTGCTTGCCTTGCCTGTCTTAAAATATCAGACCATACCCACTCGCCGCACAATTACTAGATTTTGGGGCTAATATTAGTTTTTGGTTTCAGTTCCCCCTCCTAAAGCAAAACATCAGGACGTAATCAACCGTGTAATACATCCTTATAAAGTCCCTGTATAGTCAAATAGTCAAATTATCTGATTGGCTTATAAGTACTGAATTTGTCCAAAAACGTTTTTCCCATCCACTTTTTGTCTCTCCCCGAATCCTAGATGTGTAGATGTAATGGTTTGTTTAGTAAGAATAAGACAAGTATACACATCTCTGTCCTTTTGGATTTTGGATGTATATAGAGAAAAATAAAATTTCTGTTTCACATACTATTCCCATTTACTACTTACTACACTTATTTTTTCTCAACTTGAGCCATTTCCTTCTGCTAAAAGTACGGCAGTTGACTGAAAACAGATGCAAAAATTAAAATCACCATTCTCCATTTCCTTCTCCCCATTTCAATCATTTTCCTGCACAGTTTTCTCCGAGTTTATGAAAATGGGTCTCGGGTGAAAAAAAAAGGTTTTTTTTTGTTTTTAGTGTTTAGTGCTTAATATTATTCAAAACTCAAAAAGCCTCTGATTCCATATTATACAGTTTATTGTCCGTTTAGAACCGAACCCTCGTTATTCGTGATTCGTGATGTAGTGTAATAAAGTGTATAAATTCACTTCTTGGGACAAGAATAAAGATTGAAGATTGTATTTTGCATAGTACACAATTTATTTTACAATGATTTATGTGTATATTATATTATAATACGAGGACAATTTAAACTGACACAATCAATAGTATAACATACTTAAAAAAGTCATGTAGTTGGAAGGTTGTTAGAGTATGGATATTGGATATGAGCACATAATGTAAATATGTAGTATGTTGGTATTTATGTTAATAATAGACACTATAGGCTATAAAAATGACGAGATACTGAAACTTGCCAAGTTATTTTTCGCTTGACTTTGTTTCAACTTTCAAGTTTCAAGTCAAATTTAAACTGTTTGGTTTCACGAGTTAAAGACAAGCACAAGTACTGACCATTGGCATTGCCCATATATAAGCATGATCAATTATAAGTAGGTGTAAAAAATGACAGCTAATTTTGGTATTGCTATGAATGATTAATGTTTTGAAAAAATCTAGACTCTAGATATTTACGTATGTAATGATACTTATTATAGAGACTTGACATCTTGACATGGTCAGCTGCAAATAATTTTCGATGAAGATGAGACTGAAATCCATTTATTTACATGTGTACAATGTACAATCTGCAGATTCATTGAAACGTCTTATTCACTTACTACTTGTGATTTCTGAAAGGGAGAGTTAGTACCACCAGCTGGTCCAAATGTATCTATATTATGTATTAGTTTCTATATGAGATGGTAGTCGTGGAATGTTTCATTCATTCAAGCTTACACCCAAACTTTTCCTATTCCGATTCCCAAAGAAATGTTAAACAGCAGAGAAAAGTACTCGTGTTTGGTTTATAAATGTAAATGTATTGTTGTGCAGTAAAAGAAACGAGGAATAAAAAAAGTACGACTGGGATGGAAGATGGAACAGAGAGCATATAAAGATATAGATAGAATATAAAGAGTGAGCGACTGAGCAACAGAATTGAGATATTTGTAAAGGTCGTAAAGAAACAAAAGGCAAGATGTCGAATTACTGTTTGACTGTTTGACGACAGTAAAACGCATCACACGTATGCTGACTGATTTTTATGAGCTCGGCGATACAGCCGTATAATTGTTACACTTCTTGTGCACTGTCGTCTGTCTTTTTTTTCTTTCCTGTAGTGGACGACCCACCGCCTTGTGTGTGGATTGTGGATGTATTATATATTTACTTGAAAGAGGAAGATTGTCTCTCTCAAGTTCCAGAACTTGGACAGACGTTCCTTATTCCTTATTCCGTATGTATTTAAATATATCTTGAGGTCCTCATTGCATGCATTCAAGTGAAAAGGGAGGAGAAACATTTGTATTTATACTTGAATAACATGAATACGACATAACTACAGGCTATGTATTGGTTTCATTTAGAATTTAGACTGATGCTTAGAGTGATTCTCCATTTCAGCTAGTCAAAAGATCAACCAAAATTTCACTCTCACTCGTAGTAATTCTCTTCCATTCGGTGATGTTGAATAAGGAATACTGTGCGTATACAATATACAACAAAAAATATATATTCCTTGAGATTTTTAGTCTCAAGACTCAAGACTCTAGGCTCAAGTACAGCTCTTTTATTTGGTATAGATGTGAGATGTGAGGTGAGGGATGACGACGACAGGAAACTGAGAACTTTGCGTGGAATTTTTCAAGTACTCATAAAAGCATTGGCTAAACTCAACTCAAGTCGTCGCAAACTCATCATTTGAGTTCCTTCGTCTTTCGTTTACATTTCTCTGGCTCTCAAGATGCCCTTTTACTCTCTACGCCGTACTTACATGTCTTTATATTGAGCTGTGTACTGCGTACGACTACAAGTACGAGTACAATGACAAGTATAAGACATAATTATTTGTGCTTGTGTGTCTGTGTGTGTGTGTGTGGTAAGGCATACAAATATAAATACATCATGTATGCGTCTGGTAAAGTTCACGACTCACCATCACTGTTGTTGTAAACTTGCTGTATTAGCTGTGACTACATATGTACATGTACGCATAAAGTATTATCTTTTTTCTCCAAGTATTATGTATTATGTAAAACTCAAAAGGTTTGCCCAAGTCTTAAAAAATCAATAAATTTTGCTGCGTAAGAAAGAAGGAAAGTAAAAGAAATGAATTGTACAGATTACAGCTATATAGCTTCATTTTCATGTTCTTTTGACTTTTGGGGGAGTTTGGTTCCTAACAGAGAGAAGTTGATGACAACTCATCTCCATTCTCGATTCTCAATAACTATGAAAATCATGCATCAATCTTCCAAAAAAAGGACCATGTATAATGTATAGTAATGAAAATTTTTTATTCTTTGCCATTCTTTATTGTTCTCCAAGTAACTTGTGTCTTGTGACACATATCACATATACATATGCCAATAAGCATGCATTTTACTTTCTTTCTCAACTTTTTTATTGATACGGACGATACAACATAAAATCTTCACGTTGCACATTGTACGAATAACGTATTGTGAAAGTGCAGGGTGTATAGTCAATAGTTGCACACCACAGAATCCCGAATGTGTGTTATATTTCCAAGAGTTTTGTACGGTTCCAAAATGAAATAGTAAAGTCCGTGGGGATTTTATTGGAAGAGTATTAACTATACGACTATCATTCAAGCAGAGAGTAAGAGAAGAGAGGAGACGAGACGAGACCAGATCAAGGAATCAAGAACTTTCTCCATCTTACATCTTAAATTTCAGAGGAAAAGATAAAAAGCTAACAACTATCGCTGTCTCCATTCTCATTCTCTGCTTTATCCTTTATCCATATAATAGGAATTTGGAATAGGCAGGGAAAATGTTCTGCATAGTCATATTCAGAATTCAGACTGCGAGGTTGGAGCATTGAGCATTCGGTATTCAGTATGAGCTCAATGCTTGTGATAAGTAAAGAGAAAGGTATGAGGAAGGGAATTTGGAATTTGAAACGATTATTCAACAGAAAAATGAGCTTCATGGGATTACAAGGGGTTTTGTTGTTTGATTATTATAAATGATGGTAATCGAGCTAATTGCTTGATAAAGTAAAGAAAGGAGGAAGGAAAGCAAGTCAAGAGTCAAACGAGAGAGAGAGAGAGATGTGTGTACATACATATTATGATGATGAAAAGGACTCGTGTCCAATTTGAATTGAGAAATTTTGAGTTATCATGGGATGATCATTATTAGTCAACTGAGGGATAAATGATGTGATGACAGAATACAGAATACATTCTTCCCTTTCTGCTTAATTTCCTCCCTTTACTACAGATTACAGACACAGAGTAGAGAGTAGTGAGTACAGTAGTATTGAATGAAAGGTGCTGTTCAAAATGATCCAAGAATTATGCGTGTACGTGCGTATCTATCTATTATCTATGAATGTGTTACGAATTTGTATTATGTGTACACATGGTACATATTATATGCAGATATTTAAATAGGTATGCATCTATTGCGTAAAGATATATGGATTAACAGAAGAGGAAGAGAAGAAGAGAGATATATACATGATATTCATATATATATATGTATCATCATATTGACTAAATGTAGGAAATATGGCAAAATGAAAGTAGGAACGACGGAAGGAAGAGTCTCTGCCTCTGTCTTTGTGTGTAGGGAACGTACTGGTTATGGTATCTTGAACTGAGGACATATTTACATTCATACTTGAACCCATCCAACAAGGCTCAGTAATAATAATCCTCTAGTGTAAATAAACGGAGAGGAGAGCAAGTCATTCTGCAGGCACATACACAAAAGGCCAAGATAACCAGTCAGCAGTCAGTCAGCAGAGCTGACTAGCTAGTAGCTAGCTCTAGCAACTAATACCAGTATTTCTTGCACGCACCCATTCCCAATTTTCACAAGTTAATATCAAATCAATGTTCCTTGCATTCATTCAGCTTGTAAGAGGAATAAGAGGTAAGAGACAGCTCAAAATTTTTTCAAGAATCGCCTACCAGAATTCTAAATGTCTAAATTGTGAGGATAGGGGAACGAGAGTCATACTATCCGTTTCTACAGATATTTCATCTCATAGGCTTAGAATTCTTTCCTTCATTTTCATCAATTCTTGGATTGGATTGGTTTGGTTTGGTTTGGATTTAATATTTCCCAGGAATTTGGAGAAGATGGAAAATATGTACAAACACAGAAAAATGCCAAAAGCTTGGAAGTTGAAACAAAAAAAAAGTCTGAATGCTTCTATATTTATTTACTTTTCAATTTCCAAAAGGACTCTCAAGATTTTTGTTTAGGTATAAAAAAATTTTTTTGTTTGTGATAAACTTGTTCGTGTTTTCTTTCTGGCTTTTACCCTCTCATGTTCAGTGTTGAGGGGTAGGGAAAAGTATATGGGATGAATTTTAAAGGAATACATGTTTTAATATTGATGTATTTTTTTAAAGAAAAATCTCTAGTTTCTAGTTTCTAGCAAATCAGAACAAAGACAAAATACATAAATACATAATAGTTCGGACCAGTACGTTTAATATGTATAATACATAGCGTATAGTGTATAAGTATATGCAATGTACAGAGACCTACTGTAAGTGGACATGAACGAACATGAAATGTGAAAAGTCACAGATCTTTGAAATTTGAAAAGTTATGCACAGGCAAACTGTTTTATGAATGGGACTCCATTCAGTAGGATCTAGGATCTGAGATATTTAATTGCACAAGAGATCATGAGTAACAAGTAACACCCAAGTTGATTTTCCAGTTTCCTGACTTCCTCGAAACCATTCTTAGTTCCTACCCCTTGAAAATTTTAAGTTCAAGAAATCAAATAAATAGCACGAAGCAATAATATAGCAAACAGCTGCGCTATTTTCACGCCTTCTCTGCCTCTTTCCATTTTCTACATCTTTCTCTTCATTTTCTATTTCCTATTATATTTTTCGTACTCTAGCAATCTGTGTAACGTGTAACAGTCGGTTCTCAACTTAAATACATGTTCATTGTCATAAGTCGAGCCTGACGAATGACGACTCATTGACTGACAAAGTTAACTTTGACTTTGTGGACTTGGTATTCTGATGGACGGAAACCAGGAGGTATTTACGAGTACGAATTCTCAGCATTTGTTTGACCACACTTGCTGGTTGCTCGTCATATCAAAAGCTATGTAAACAATCAAGTTTTGACAATCTAGAATCTCTAGTACGCCGTACATACGTAGTACCTCAATGTTGTACGACCTACAATTTTTGAAGGATTAAATTCAAAAGTGTTCATAACATTTTTAAATTTTACGTCAATACCTATAGAATTGAAGTGAGATGGATTACTGGATATTATCATCCTTAACGTCAAACTTGACTTTCCTTTGACTCCTTATGTGCATTTTTGTACATTAAAGAATTAGATTTTGTGTTCTGTATGTATGTAGCTTAATATACTTACTGGATGTAGGCTGTATCTAGTATGTACTACTGCTCGTCTGTGCTGTGGGTATGAAAATGCTGTGATTCGTTCATTAGTTAGCTTAGGTAAGTGATCGGTGTAAGGTAGAAAATTTTACACAGATACAAAAAAATATAGCAAAGTTAGAACTTCATTTCATTTCCATGAGATTTGATGTTTGATGGAAGTTGAGAGAAACCAGTCACAAGTCACAAACTTGATGATATGTACATATAATATAATATAATATTATACGTATTATAGTTCAGCTAGAATCTAGAATCTAGAATAGATAGATACACCTGAGAATTTGGTTTTTGAGTGTATTGAGCATTGAGTATTGACTACTTTTGTATACATTATTATTTTAGAATCTTGAAGTATTTTTTCCTCTCAGTCTCTAGTCTCTATGTACGACTACTAATGTAGACGAAGGAGACGTGGAGAAGGAAGACGAAGGGAACAGGAGACAAATTTGACAGAGATGAGAGTTTATGCGTTCTTTTTACACTTTGTTTGTAATGCAGATTAGAACTGACCCTGTTTTTCTTTATCTTTCACAGGTTTGAGATTTGACATGATGTTTCTTTCTCTTCATTTCTTTCCTTCTTTTTTCGTGTTCTATCTTTATACCGTATTTTCTAGTTTCTAGTCTTCTGTATTCTCTAGTTCTGTATTCTGTATGTAAGATTATAAAATCCTTTTGAAATAACTTGTGTCCATTTTTACTTTCTACTTTTTATATTCCTCCTCCTCATTTACACCTTGACATTTTTATTTCCTATGACGATAGTTTACGAGTTCTTGTAGCTGAGAGGTAATAGGTAATCGACCAAAGGTCTGCCCAGCACGACATGAAGACGTAGAAAAAGTAAAATACGAAAGAAGAAAGGACGGTAGACGGTATTATATATCTGTAGAACATGCACAATGCACAGACGAGGAGTGAGAGAAAAAAATGTATTAAATTTTGAAACCATTGAAATACACCTAGATTCTAGGATCTGAAATCTACATAGAGATAGATACAGATGTATTACTTGTGACGTAGCAATGCATGTCAATGCTCTGGGGTTTTTTTCAGTTCTCTCCAATTTTATAGAATAAACTTACATTCATTTGACTCCATTTTACAAGAAAAGTGACGTCTCTCCTGGTAGTTAGTATATAGTTAGTGATTCGGGTGTGTTATTATTATTCTTACATGTGAGATGGGAGTCAGACGTCAGACGGTACATTTCCTTTAAAATGTTTAAAAAGACACCGTTTTCTGATCTATAATTCCAGAGTCAGCTATCTTTATGAGTGTATTTAGAATGTAGAATGTAGAGTCCAGAGTCCAGTCCACCAAACCAAACATTTATTTGACCCTTTCTCATTGATATAGTTAGATGTTTTGTATTGTGTATTATGTAACTACAGGGTAAAATTTGATTTTTTGTAGACAGTAGACTGTAGAACTGGAGCAAAGGAAGAAATAAGTTTGTACGGGCCGCATAAAAAAATGACACGGTTTTCTTTGCTTTGTAATTGACGACAGAACATCACACACAACACACTACAGTTATGTGATTACTGAATACTGAATACATATTTGTATGCATGTATTATATTATTATATACTAAAGAGAGCACAAGTAGATTTAGTTCAGCTCCTGAAACCTTATTTTGTCAGTATATTATATGGAGATGTACTTGGTTTGCGGTGTAATAATAATAATGATAACACATTTAGGTACGTGGACTCTGAATACAGAATACTCTGTGTTCTGTACCCCTTTCAACTCTCAAGCTGAGAAAATCCTTAACCACAGGGTAGAAAGTAGGAACGTAATGTGTAGGAGCTAATGTAATTTATTATTTCCTTTGTCTACTCTTCTCAGTTCCAAAGTTCCAAAAAAGCTATAGTCTCTCCTGTTTTTGTGGTGAAGGAATCACTAAGATGCATTTATGAGATGGATTTAGCCCTCATAGACAGATTTCCTCTTTTCCTTTGTACCACGTTTTATAGGTGTCTTTTGGATATTTTTACGTAAAATTCAAAGGTGCTCTCTTATAAATAATATTATAATATAATATAATAACTAATAACTATATTATTCAAGAATTTGGGAATCGAGCTAATTTAAAAAAATACGTTTGATTCTGCATTCTGCAAGAAAGTGAACATGAAACTGTATACTTTGTAGCGCGCGATCTACGATAGAAAATTGGGGAAAAAATTAAAAGAGAAGAATGAATGAACTTACCACCAGCTTGCTTGTACCAAATGCACCCAACTGACCAAATGTATTACAAAAAATAGGAATTTGTCAAAAGCAAATCGAAATCCACGACGTCTGTAATTCGACATGTTGATCCGCCGGTCTCTTATGAGCATTTTATTATTTTATATTCTACATAATTTACACTCCGCTTGGCTTTCACCGATCGTGTTCTCCTTGCACATTTATATAAGAATTAAGAATAATGGGAACTAGGAATGACGTGTGCACTTTTACTTGTTGATTTTCCCAGAAAAGAATAAAAAATCAAGCTTTTTCTTCAAATAAAACAGCGTCTATTTGTTTATTTTAATAATTAATTATTCCAAAATAATTTAGACTTAATTTATATTTGATTGAATAGTTTATTTAGTTCACTGGTACACAGTTTCAAAATTATATAAACTTCATGAGGAGTTACTTGAAAAACACTTGCACATTCAAAAACTGAGTAAATTGGCTTTGTTTGATTTTTTAGGCTCAGGGTTGATGTTTTAGATTTTAGATTATCCGAATGTAAGTATGTGTGTATTTGTGCACAACAGTTGAAGAGCTAAAGCGAATGCCATGAAGAAATGTTTGGTAGTAGACGGTTTGATGCCAGGAGAAGAACTGTGGAAGGGATGAAAGAAAGAAGTCTGGGGAAAGGACTCTGAATTACTCAAGGCTCATAAACATGACTACTACTACTACCACCACCACACTGGTTTGTTGTTGTTGAATGTGAATGATGCACAAACACAGAAACAGATTCAGATACAGACACACATACGCACATGGCATGGTATGGTCTGAAGTCTGAATGTGCATCCATGCTTTGACTGTGCGCACACAACAACCAGCATTTCCTTTACAAAAGTATTTCCTTCATTTGTTCCGGGTATAAAATTCTGAGCCGTGGCTTGTCCACACACACATACGCCCCTGTGTACAACATGCAATATGCAATGCCTTTTAAAGCAAAATTTGAAAGTATGTCTACTTGTGCCTCCTCCTCCGATTTTTACAATGGGAAAAATAAAAAAACTTAATATGAAAAGTACAGATGTACAGTGCTATAAAACCGGGTCCATAAAGTAAAGAAAAAGAAACAAAAATTTCAGAACCAAATTGTTGTTCTTTTTGTTTGTCATTTTTGGTCTGTATGTGGCCGACTAGGACTTTCTGTTAGGGTTTCCAGTGTATAGTGACCAATTGTCCAGTTTTCATTTCAAGGTTTCAATGTGATACGGAATTCTTGTACAATAATAATATTTCTTACCATAATTTTCTTTGTATGAATGAAAAAGAAATTCAGAGACGGAAATTGCAAAGTAATTTTTTCCTGGTTTCATGTTTAATGTTCCATACATGAATATGAAAAATTCTCATTTGAACTTTTTCATCAAAGTTTTTTCCAGGTGAATCACGATCTAGAGTGTAGAGCGCACAGAGCAGAGAGTACAGAGAGCAGAGAGTATGGTCGTAACTTGACTTGAAATTGTTTTTCCGTTTTCAGACCCTCTTGGTCAGTGTTTCATAATGAAAGAAACATCAGCTTTGTTCAATGTATATAGAAGAAAAAATGCGTGGGCTATGTGTTGTATTTTGTATTATTTGCTTGCCTGTATCTGTATACTGGATATAGTATGTAGACAAATGAAATAACAAAGTTGACATGTTCATGTTTGCATGCTGTTCCATCGTTCACTCTTCACTCTGAGCTTATAGTCTTAGTCTTGTGTTTATCCTGCACATTTGTAATTTGTAATACGGGATTTATGTCATGTGTAATATAGATATGTAGGCAATTATGGTCCGGAGGAGGAACGGAAAGAGGGTCATGAAACTGCTGTGAGTCACTATTAATGTCCATCGTAATACGTATCATCATCACCAACACGATCCATGTCCAAACTAGATAATATTGAAAAAGTCAATCGAGTTCATGTTGGGTCGAAGTATTGAGCTTTGAGAATTGAGCATTGAGAAAATTGACCAAGCACAATGCGAGTAGTGAGTACATTTGATATAATATAATAATAATAATATGCTGTCGACTGTAGACTGTAGACTGATGCTTCAAATTACAAACTCGTCACCTGCCATACTCTAAAAATTATTATGTATTATGTATAATATTTCATAGAAAATTATTATTACCTATTATTTTTATCTATTGGTTTGAGTCTATGCCAATTTATACGTATTTTTGAAGGAATTATTAATAATTCATGGGAAAAAATCTTTGAAGTGAATATTATTTAAAATTTGGACATTAAACAGTAAATGATAAAGATAAAAAAGAAAAAAATATTGTTAAAAGTTAGAAGCAGTGCATATGTGGAGCTTTCCCACTTTCCATTCCAAGGAAAGAAAGATTTGGAGGTGAATCTTGTTCCTCGGGAGTAAGATTCATGTTGAATGACTCAACAACCCCAGCTAATACTGGAACATTAAAGTCATCAAAGAAAAGCCAAGTGAAACTACGGTTGAATGTAATGATTTTCTCTGCCCCTTTCACTGTTTTTTCTTCTGAATGGTCTTCTATTTCACCATCATCGACTGTTATAGAAGTTTTACCATCGTTCTTTTGTACGTTGATAGGTACATCCTTTTCCCAAGAATGATTTATTTCATTTTCATTCACATCTGAATATTCCGGCTCGACCACGTCAAAATTGTCTCCGATGTTTCCGGCTTCCAAAATTTGAGGTTTGGATTCTGATTCCATTGTAGACTTTTTCTGGGGCATTTCTTTCAAGTTTTCATATTGACGGACCTCTTCTTTGTATTTTAGTACATTACTTACTTGTGCACCTAGAATTATACATATATACAAATACCAAGTAAATATCACGGTTGCAAAAACGTCTTTTTCCGTTCTGCTAGAACTTTAGGCTTAAAGTAGGTAGAAAATTCAATAATTTACTGTAAAATTGAGATACCTGAAATAGCAACCACTTCAAAAGATTGAGTTCCAACAGAAATGTACGACAAAACATCAAGTAGTTGAAGAAGATTTTCCTTCTGCTCAAAGTTACAACTGTTTGAGTCCTCACTATCCTGAAAACAATATGTTCAACGGCCAACAGTTAAAACAAGTTTGATAATTAATAAAATAAAATAAAATAATATTATATCTTTGTTTATAGCTAAAGAACTCACAAAGTTGTATTGTGAGCGTAATGTGTAGTTCAAACGGGGAATTTGTATTTTAAATTGATCGGAATTTGCAATATTTTGCATCTGTTCAATATTTGCTACACTTCTATCTCTATGTATATTTTCAGGCATTCTCAAAGCTAGGCCAGATTTTTCATTCTGAAATAAATAAAAACAACCCGTTTCCGAAATTTGAAAACTTTAAAATTTATTTATGTATAATAATATTATATAGATAAATAAAAGTATAAAATTTCCTCACCTCAAAGAAAAGGACAACTTCTACTTCTGACTCTCTTTCGATTACTTTGACTTTTCCAGTAAATTCTAGAAACTCAACTTCGACTCCTTGAAAAGTTTTCATTCCAATTGGAACTATAGGTTTTGCCCATTTCAACTGAACTCTTACAATGTTAAAGATGATGCCAAGTGTAGAGGTTGAAATTAGCACGCCTGAAGAAGAAGAAAATAATAATGTCTTTTAGTTTCTTTTATGAGTAGATAGGAATTCAAGTTGGCATTTCCAGGTTATTGTATCAAAATTATTATATCAGCTGTATAATGTACGGACATGTATAAATGTGTCTGTAATTTGTGTACCTTCAGGAATATAATTTGTCATCTCACTTTTGGCCACACTTGAGATTTTTTCATTGATCAAGGGAATGGTCAGCTCATCGTTATCAAAATCTACTGCAATGATTTCCAAGGAATTTCTGATTTTGCTTAGTTTGTATGTTTCACTACCATTCGCATTTGCATTTTGTTCCACAATGGGGACAAAAATCAAGTTGAAAAATTCCAGTGTCTGTAAAAGGTTCCAAAATCCTAAAAATTACTCGCCAAAAACTCTATTTTATTCTAGTAATTAGCGAATCCTTTGATTTATTATGTTTTGAATAATGTACAATTTTTTACATCTTGAGCATCAATTTGAGCCTGGTGAAAGGCAAAGTAGAGGTCCGGTGCGATTTCTTGTATGATGTGGTCAAAACCAGGATAAGACAATGATGGCCAAAAATTAAGGTCGTTTGCCAAAATTAAAATGTATGAGACTCCAATTAAAGAGGCAACACTACTAACATCTTCATCAATTTCTGATTCCGCTTCTGTACTATTGTTTTCTCTCAGTTCCTATAAAAAAAAATAATCCAATCAAGTACAAAATGGATTTTTGTTTAAATATGAAATTTTACTGTCCAAAAATATAATATATTATTAGTATCAATTATATAGGGAAACTTGGAAGGGTACATGAGATAACATATATTTACACTCAAAGCTTCAAAAACAGAGTCACTGAACTTCTTATAATTTTCAATAGACTGTGGCAACTCCTCGTTGATTGGTTCCGTTGATGTTTCAGTGACACAAGCAAATGTCGCCAATGGACTGCAATGGACGCATTCCCAGCACAGAAAGTAGCTTATCAATATCACTATAAAAACTGTAGGTTGCAAATTGGATTTCATTTTTGCTTTCTACGACAAAAAAAATATTCAGGGTACACACACGCAATTTTATGAATGTAAAATACCTTTTGATTTTTTATGAAAAAAATAAACTGCCTATTTAATTACCCAGCTTTTGATTCTATGTGATTCTATGTATTTGTAATGAATCTTATAATGTACAAATGGAATATTTTTTTGGTCTTTGGTATCCAAAAAAAGGATTGGCTATACAGTCATCTCCGCATTGTTCACACATTTGACGAAAAAAGTAGAGTTTTTCTTGATTTCCATGCTGGCTGGAGAATTTAGGAAGTGTGAACTCACACAAGTATGTGATATTGTATTACATAATTAGCTAGGGAGTCCAGAGCAAGTATTTGTTCGGCGTATTGTGCTAGAACTGTTAAAACTATGTTATATTCTAGATGCTTGTTTGAAATTCGCCATGTAACATAAAAGTAATGAAAGTAACTATTGCCCATAGACGAAAAAAATAACCGATGGCCAGTGATATTTATAAAAAAACATGTATAAAACTTTTTATTCTTGTTTTTTTACGAGGGGTACAAAAAATACTGCAAACAATTGCTGATATACTTAGAAAAAAGGACAGACGAAGAAGTTTCTTTGATCATTACAAAAGTCAAAAATATAATATGCATGAAAGAAAACATTGTTAAGAATATCACTATATGTTTTAGCTCAATGTTCAATGCTGCAGAAAACGTGAATGACTTTGGCTGTAAAACAATAATTATTATTAAAAAATAAATAAATAACTTATAATTAAGGCCTGCCAAAAGTTGCTTTTTTAATTTTGTATCACAAGTGATTCTCTTGTAAAGCACTAAAGTGTCATCTATTCAATAGGCACAGAATTACATGTTCACACACTTTTAAATGAGTGCATTATTTTCTTGCTACTACGCGTAGATGGCACTTTAGTACTTTCCAAGGGAATCACTTGTGATGAAAAATTAAAAACGCAAGTTTTGGCAGTCCTTACTTGCAATATTAAATATTGGTTTTGAATCACCAGGTCTTTAAATAGGTCGGACGACCTTCAAGATCATTAATATCACATCTAGTTTTTTATCATGAATGAATGCAAGGAAAGGGTGGTCAATTTTCACTAATCTCGGATTTTTTCCTTGACTTAGACCTGTAAAACGAAAATGTCTATTGTCCATTTGAAACGCAATGTAAAATTCGCCTGTGATCTTTTCAAAACGGACAAAGTTAATGTTAAAGACATAGGCTTTGTCCTTTTTGAAAAGATCACAGGCGAATTGTATCTTGTGTACTTCAATTTAAATGGAAATTTAGTGATTACCTTTTAAATGTGAGCTCTTTGTTTTACTACCCTTTTCTTCCATGGTCAAAGATACGCGATGGAAAATGCTAGTGAGAGTTAACTTCTCGGTATTAGAAATTCTATCAAAATTTCTATCAGAAGAAACTAAAGATTCCAGTCCAATCTACAAAAAAAGAAACAGTCAATCATTTACGATTAAGATTTATGATATAAAATGTAAAAAGTGTTTTTACAGAAATAATATTGTACATATAATATGATAATTATATCTTGCGTGTTCTATATTTTGTTTCCAGTGTTTTATGTGTAGTTTATAGTTTTACTTTGGAGGTTAAATTGAGCAAATCTTGTCGAAAAGTTAGTTCAAAACTTGGAATGCTCAAGTCTAAATATGTTTTATATTCAAATTTTCGTGGAACATCTAGTAAAGTCTGAGAAGTCAGTTTATCCTCCAGGATTTTTAGTCCAGTGTTATCATTGGGCAAAAGGACAATCATTTGTAATCGAGAATCCTTTACCCCGCTTTTGCATGCCTTTTTCTTCTTCTTCTTCGGTTTGGAACGGATAGTAGAAGTACTTGTACTAGTGGGCATTGTGAAATTTTGAAAAAGTGTAGAACCATCACAAATGAGATATGGTAATGCGATGGCACGGGACTCTAGCTCTGGTATTGGTACAATATGAAAATGGCCAGTTTGACGCATCATTTTAACATGTAAAATCTCATCTTTGGTCACATAAAAAGGTTCTTGAGTGGTTCCAGAACTTTCGAATCTTTTTTCCCAACCCGCTTTGAATTTCAGAAAATTAGCCAGTACAAAACCATTATCATTCTCGCTGGTTGTCTGGCCTTTTTGAGGTGACACGTCTATGAAAAATAAGGATACCATAGAATAGAATTCTGATTCCGTTGCCTATAGAATAATTCTTAGACATTAAAACAAACAGATTATATTATATTATATATTATATATATGAATACATATGTGATAAAAGACATACTTCTTGATTGTTCTTCTGAGGTATCAGAAGAGCTTTCTAATTCATTTTCAATGACTCTCTCAATTTCCTCATATTTGTCTCCTACTGAAGTCAACACCTTAGGACTTGTTAGGAAATATTTGACTAGTTTTTGCTCATACACTGGATTAATGGTGATATTTTTACTCAAAAAGATTCCATTGAACATAAGCCGTGTAGCCTTGAATTGGTTCTGTACAAAATAACAAATAACATTATTACAAGTTACCAGTTGCAAGTGGTACATAGGATTTTCTTGTAAAAATCATGTTAGTAAAAGTAAAAGTGGAAAAATAAAAGCACATGGTGGTTCTTACTTTGAACGTATGAATTATATTCTTGTAGCCGTCAAGTAGGATAGACTCGTTTGCAGGGAAACCCATTACACTTTGAATTTGTTCAGCCGTCCTCTCATTTCCCCCAACACTTAGCATAGCCATTCCCGCACTCAGACATAGTGGACAGAATATAAAGTTGTCCTCTGTACTTCCAGAAAGGACCTTTTAGATTTGTAATAATAATTATTAAAAAACCGACAGAAACTTATCTAATTTAAAATCACTTGCACTAAAATGGTGTAATATATTATATCCATATTTTCTACCTTGTAGAATCTTGAAGCAAATTCATTGTTTGCTCTTATCAGTACTTTTTCACTCGAATCAGCACTGGATAAAGAATTGATGAGTAATAGTGTAAAAATGAGTAGCGTGGAGCAAAATGTTTCTGAAAATATTTAAAGTGAAAGAAACAGTTGTCTGTATATTATTATTATGCTTTCCTTACATTCCAAATTCCAAAAAATAAACTCACTAATCACAAGGTACCTTTTTTCATTATTTTTGGTCACTAAATTAATGTTGATAAAAATTTAGCTTTTTGACTCCGGACTCCAGATTCAGCCGACTCTTCATTTACTTTCAGCTCCAATTTGATGACCACGTGGGCTGTATTTAGTATTTACAATGTACAGTCCTCTATTTCTCGTTATTATTATTATGATTATTATTATGAGTGAAATCAGTATTATTAATAAAAACGTTGAGGACACTTTTTGAAACTTGACAAAGGAAATGGAAACTACTACTGCATATCCAATGCAGAACACAAAACTAAATGACACTGATCACAGTGATACACACTCCACACTCCATAGGACTTTCGTAGCACGCATTTGAGTTTTGAGTCTTGGATCCATCAGCCAGGATGAAATCGAAGATTGTTTGTTTCCTTCCTATATTATCGTTTATGGTGTGTTCTTGTTTTGATTGTTAAGCATTCTCTCGTAGTCTCATCGTTGTGTTATTGTTGATTCTAGTGAGAGAAAAAAGTGAGTGTTTGTATATCTTTTTGTAGTGTATCTACTTTTGCATACATAATGAGCCGTTCTCATCGTCTATGTGGAATGTGTAGGCATTATAGTACTTATGCATGTGCAGAGTGCAGATTCAATCTAAGAGTGAGTTTGGGCTTTGTCTATATGCCATGTTTATTAATCATTGTTTAAGTATGTGTGTATGTAAGCAGTTTGCATGCAGTATGAATGATGTCTGTTGGCACTTCCTAAACAAGTATACCTATATGCAATACAAGTGAAAAGCCCGTGGCCTCAGGCCACGTAATCAATCTAATAGTTGTGGTTTTCGTGTCTCGTACGTTAGTTCG
>JAQGBH010003041.1:0-21450 GCA_034698265.1 Sminthurinus aureus | reverse complement strand
CAAACACTGACCTTTCACCTTTCCTTTCAAGGAAATCAAAAGATTTTTGTGTCTACATAGAAGTATCCTTGCTAAACTAAACTATTCAGAGTTTCTGTGTCCAGAGTACATACAAAATGGAAATGAACATGTGTTTAAAACGTATTTCTTACAGTATAAATTATGAAAACACCTTAATTTCCAAAAGTTTTGTGACGCCAAGATAATTTTTTAAATGACATTTTTGAAATATTAATTACGACATGGGGTAAATAATCAAAACATTATGATGATGAACGTGTATAGATAATAATAATAAATCATGATTCATGATATCCAATTTCTTGAGTTTTGAGGATGAGGATGAGCATGGTGCAAGTCGGGAGCTTATAGCTTTATACTGTCCTGAATTAAAGTTGCAGGAAGGAAGTGGTCTTTTGCTTTTCTTTTTACGTTTTTATTATACATTGTATGCATTGCAGTTTTTAGAAGAGAAAAATAATGATTATCTCATCTTTCTTCATTTAAATTTTATGTCTAGTGTCAAAATAAATGAATATGAAAATAAATAGATTCATTATTGTGTTGTCTGTGTTTATACAATACCATAGATTTTCATTTTTGAAAATTACTGTAGAAATATTTGCATGCCATTTTATTAGTGATAAAATTGTAGGAAAAATTGTAGAGTTGAAGTTTTTATGCATGTTTTTAGAGTGAATATTACAAATTACAATTGATTCGTGGTATTACGAAAAATACATTGTGATATTTAATTTTCTTTTCTTTTGCTTTCCTTTTTCCTTCTACCAACTGTAGAGCGCCAGAATGCTACGCCATTACAAAACACCAGTTCCTCAAAATGTCCTACAAAACAGCATCTGTCATCCGCAATTTGGTGAACCAGGACTCAGGAAAACATAGTGCAGCCTATAAAGAAACAATAAGAAATTTGGCTTTCCTTTGGGCTTTGCATCGAAATGCCCGTTACGTTTTTGATGTTTATGTCGAGGAATACATTTCGAATGGGTAAGAAATTTATGTGTATAATGTATAATACATAACAAACATTTATCAACCAAGTAATTTCATGAGTATATAATTATTTCCAGAGTTTCATTCTTATTATTTGTTTTTTATATGTATTGAAAACTGGATAGCTTTTTTTTGTAGCGACTCACATTTATTTTACTGTCACCTTTGTCAATGTGCTGTTTTTGGCACAAGCTCAAAGGATTAAATCCGATCAAATAATAATTTAACTCCCTTTTTCTGCTTTATACTATTTCATAACTTGAGGTACATTACATATTAACAAATAAACAAATTTTTATTCGCTTTTATCTTATCTTATGAAAGTACAGTACTTAACTAACAAGTTGTAAGTGATTCAGCAGTTGCTCAGACAAGTATATGCTCAAGTGTTTGTAAATTTGTAGCATTATGCCCATGTTTATTTAGTCTGGCTAAGCCATATAGTAGTCTATTCGTTTTAGGACTCTTGAGATCTGTAATGTCAGAGCTTAAGATGACGAGAGAATAATACATACTATTATATTGCTTTTCATGGAAAATTCAAGTTCAGCATTTTATAACAAGTTTAAGTTCAGGGTTAGAGTTATTTTAATGTTGTAGATTACACACATGCATTTTGTCTATATATATAAAGAACTTGTTTAGTAATACGACTACAAGGAATATTCAATGTCTATGTACCTGGACAATTTACAGATTTGTTTTTTTCCATGCATGTTCAAAAGTTTTCACTTTTCAAACAATCAATTTTTTTGGGACTCTGGATTTAGAATTACATAATTAACAGAGATTTAATTTTTTTTTTATTTGTATTATTTTACAGTGTGAAAATTTCCAAATTTGAAGAAGAGCTCAGTCGTCAGCTGCACACATTAGCACTGGATGAAAGTTTGGCCTTAGTAGAGGAACGAAGTAAAAATCGCGCAAATTTATTTAGAAATCCCTACGCACATTTTGGTCGTCCTGATGTCAGACTTCTTCCTAGTGGACCAGGAAGTGGAAGTAGCCATCAACACACGTTTGGTCATGTTCTCAACTACCATCAGTACACGTCATTCAACTTGGACCATGGGCATGGTCATCCAACCCCTTCCATGAAACACTCAGAAAGGAAACTCCAGGAGTATCCGACCTTTAGAATTTGCGAAGTTCGTCCACCGTCCATTGAAAAGGTACAAAGAGTTTTATATTTTTCTATGTTCATATAAAAATTTCACATTTTCCCCTTCATTTCCCGTCTATTTATTTATCCTAAAATTTTAAATACTAAGAAGTACAACAAAACACAAAACATGTGTAATGCGTAATGCGGATGTTTTTCCTAGTCATTACACGGCTAGGACATTCTCAAGAAAACATGATACATTTATGTTTTGCTCGTGTCATTAAGGGATAGGAATTTTGTTATTATTTAATCTCAAGAGTTTGAAACTTTCTGATGCATGAGAAAATTACACGTATAAAACTGGTGAGTATCTATATGAGATTTCAATCTAACATCTAATCGTATGCTGGAATATTACCGTAGGGTTTTCTTTTTATGCACACGTTATGATGTAAATTGTAAATATGATTTACGACTCATGTTTTAGTGTAACAACTTTTCTTTTATAGTACTTTTGTACGCATCGTAATTAAAAAGGATATTTTATGCAATAAGAGGTTTTATAATAGTACTTTTATCCGTAACTGATCTATAACTATAATATACAAGAGTTTATTTTCAAATAAATTTAATTTTCCTTAAATCTTAAATTAACAATAGATTGTCGAACTCTGTTTGTGTATATTGCATATACATGTGTTACTGTTTTCTAGTAACGGAACAGCGTAAATAGCAACTTGGTTAGTTGTACATGTTGCATGTTATGCATTTTTTATTTGAGGAAGAATTTAAACATCAGAATGTCAAGTGTAATCCAGCTACTACTAGTTACAGTGCAAAGATGTTAGTGCCTTTATAAATGCTAGATTCGGTTTACGAGTTGACTTGATAAGAAAACAAGATGGCTGTCGGCTGTGGTAAATCTTTTGGATTTATCAGTGACTTTTAGATTTGATCTTGTCAGTATTCATCATTCTAAGTTCTAAGCATTATGAGACCTTGGCTATTGTACATCATTACTAAAAAGTAAAAAGACATGTATCTAGAAAATTCATTGTACTTTATTGTCTTTCCAGTTGACTTCATAATGCTAAATTAATAATAGTTGCTGACGGTGGTCAATTATAATTATGGCACATCTTATGATTGTTTCTCTTTCTCATATCATCCCCATTTTACATATGTACATAGCAGTTTTTATTACGAGGAAGACTTGAAATGAATGGAAATATATAAGCTCAAAGCTCGTGTTTTATTTGCTCCTACAACAGAAATGATTTTCCTGAGAGCATTTGTTTTTAGTTATGAGTTATGAGTTATGGTACGAGATATCATTGGTAATGAGATAAAAATACGATGCATTAAAACAAATTTGTGGATAAACTTGAGGATGAGCAAGGTTAAACGAGCATTTGGTTAATGTCTAGGCTCTTTTGTCAATCCCTTAAATCTCTTTAATTCATTTGATTTAAATTTAAACTGCACGGGAGGATGTGACTTGCACGTTGTATTATATGCTTTTTACATGTTTTCATGTATTATGTTTATCATATATATTATATTATATCGTAGTAGAATAATACATGTGAGAGTATACAGTATAATATGTACATCTTTTTATTGCTAAAAAATATTACGTGAATGCCATCTATTTAAAGATTCCCTTTGTTACTTGTGGCTTGTGAAATCCAGAGTCATTGTGCGTGTGACATTTCGTGAGTAATTCAAAACTAAAAACTGGATATTATGTTTTCAGTTTCAGTTTTTTTCATCATTTAATTTTCTCAATCTAAAATCTAGAAGAATGGCAAGAGACTGAAATAAAATGGAACATAATGAACTTGAAGTAAATGTTTCTTGTAATTCTATGACATTTGGTCTTTTCATGTCATTTGAATAATGGTAGTCAATTAGAAAATAAACCTACATAACTATTATTGTATCAACAAACAGAATGTACAAAATTGTACAGTGATTTAAAATGAATAGGGCTGACAAATTTTTCCGCCGTTTGAATATCATTTCGTGACAGGTCTACTCTACCTTTCATCATTCTTTATGCAATACGTAATATAATACACATGAAATGTGCAATGTTGGTGTTTATTTGTCTCGTCATTCCTCCATACACGTTGCTTTTCATCTCTCTTGTCAGTGTATTGATCTAAGTACGTACAAGTGTATATACAAGTATCAATTTGACATTGACCTTCGTTTGGCTTTATACAAATTGAGAATGAAAAGAGAAGGGAGAGACTGGTTGAAGCGGAGACAGTCCATCAACTTGTCTATGTCTCCTTCTTTATTTTTTCAAGTACCTGTGATGCTGCGTCACAGGAGCAATTAATGGTTTTCAGATAAAGGGCTCTATCCATCGTTTAATGTAGAGTATGAAATTTTATTTTGCGTGCACAATAATACTATAGTATTTACCTATGCTTAGAATAATTTCACATCAAACGTCTCTTCGTTCTTTCAAACTCTAGAATCTTTGAATGTACTTTTAGATATATGCAAGTGTATAATTTTTTTACACGGCAGGTGATATTTTTATTTTCTCTTTACTTTTTTCTTTTTATGTAATAACTAATAACAAGCCAAGCTATTATACGTTTCAATTTTTTACGTATTTTTTTCAAAATTAGTTGTACGAGAGCATCCTCATTGAAATTTTGAACGATACCTCATTAAAAGTTTAGTTAGAAAACTTGATATTTTCATCCATACAATACGTCACGAAAAGTTTTGTAGTCACGCATTTGAATAACTAGAGAAAGGAAAATAGTAAAAAAAAAAACAGAGCTGAAGTAGCAAACAAGATGGGCAAAAATTTCAGGGGTTGTACAAAACATGTATTTGTCTCTTAACCGTAGTTTAACTATAGTCCAGAACAAATGAATGTATACTTTTACAAAAGATATTTTTTTGTTCTGTTTGTTTGTTTGTTGTTGATTTTATTCTTGTTGCTCTCCTAAGATTTTTATGCAGTGGACAATTCTATTATTATCTAACAAAAATATTGGCGGAGGTTCCATCATTTGATGTATTGTGTACATAGGGAGTATCAATGATAGCAATAGTATGTAGAAGCTGAGGCAAAAGCTCGAAAGCAGACCTTACACTGCTTGCAAAATAAAGATAAATGCCAAAACATTGCTTTTTTTGGATAGAATGTAGAATGATATTTGTGTAGTAAAGTAAAATAATGAAAACAATGGTCATTAGTAATTATTAATACTAATTTTGTCGTGCCATTATTTTGTCCTTTATCTTGAAATTCGTATTTCTTTCTGTTTTGTCACGGACTATAAATTAAACAATGTTGTGTTTTTATTGGCAACTCTCTTTCTGACTGTGCGTTTTGGCCATATTCTGACTGATATTTTTTAACTACTCTTTGCATTGGAAAAATGATCTAGATGATGATACCGTCTGTTTAACATTTAGAATTAGAACGCAGAAAATTTGGCTAGAGAACTCATGTATTATGCTGTGTAAATTTTGGAACCTTTGGAACTCACAGCATGACTTGACATTGTGCCCGCCTCATCATACATATTGCAAGAAAACTAGCAGAAAGGATGCCAGGAAAAAACATAAAAACACAACAAGTCATATTTCATAATGTATTGCCTGTAAAATTCCAGCCGGAACTAATGTGTAAACTATTTACGTAAATAGTACGAAACACTTTCATATTACAATATCAAGTCTTTAGTCTTTAGAAATACTCATGTCAAATTGGCTAAAAAGTCGTAGTCGTATTTCTAAGACCACTGAAACTCCATTTCCAAGTTATGAATAGCAACAAGAACAACCTAATTGTCCGCTCCTAACCTGCACAATGTGGAAAGTATACAATACTTCCTATAAAGACTTTTAGCATTGACATTCTAAAATATTGTTGTATAACATTCTCTTTGAAACAATTCTACAAAATAAAAATATTCTAGGTATTGTGTCCAAATCTATAGTAGAACAATAAATAGCGCACTGCCGACAAATACCGAGTTGGGAATTATGAATTCTATGCGTCATACGTCTCATGTCTTTAGTTAAAAATAATATTTTCGTTTCAATATTCAATTGTCACTTTTCTTGCACCATTCAATTTGAAACAGATTTTAAATCATTGTTCTTCCAACTTTGTAAGGAGGTATACATGAGTTAAGAAAATTTCTATGAAAAGTAGTAGGTGTAATATAAATAAGTGAGGTTCAAGGTTTTGTCGCTCATTTTTTGTAAAGTTCATTCCGTTGCTTCCTAAAGTTTATAAATGTCTCAGCATATGATATTTAATATTTTTACCTAGGAAAGTCAATGCTCTGATTGTTGCTGGTTGACCCTCAACTTTCTTACTGTAGTTGTAAAGGGCTTTGAGTACTGGCTGCGGGGTCCATTGAATTTGTCAATTGCATGCAGTCTATTTTGTCCGACAAGGTCAAAAAGTTTGTAGTACATGTCATGTATCTACAAAATGAATGATTATGTTTCATTATGCTTCTTGAAGTAATAATACCACAGGACAGTTAAAAAAATTGATGTGATTTACCAGTCGAAATTTGTGTCATGATAATCATAATTATTTTTATTATTTCTATTGTGGATCAACTATCTCCTTTAAAATTTCTCGACTTAAATCTTCACTAACACCTATTTTCAAATGTCAAGTTGAGAATTTCACGAATCTCACTCTCACTTTTGAGAGTGAGATGATTAGACATGAGACATGAGGCAAAACTACGTTTCAGAGGTATCAATTGCATGATATATTTATTTGTTAGGTTGACAGTTGATAGTATAATTCATTATGAGCACAAATACATTTTTTTCCAAAGGCCTTTCATATTTCATAAACTATTTTTACGCACTATTTTTAGGCAAAGTATTTTTGTTGAGAATTTTTGTTTTTGTTGAAAGATGAATGAATTTGGGATCACATTCATAATGAACAGTGGGCGTATAATATTTTTACTTGACTTCTCTATAGGCAATAAAATGAGTACAGTAGAAATGTGATTAGTACACAGTACACATTATATATGTTTTCAATATTTTTCTTGTTTTATGTAGCATATTTACAAAGAAGAAATCGGCACGTAGTAAGCTTTATCATGTATAATATATTGTCAATTAATCTTTCCTTCTGTTCATGGTAATTTAGTATTGTATATTGTATGGTACAAATTACTTGAATTTGTTGTTAAAAGTTGAAAAAATTACATCGAAGGCCCCAGTTCTCATAATGTTTTCTACTCTTACAATCAGAGACTTGTACAATATCATGTATCCATATTGCTGTAAAATAACAATAATAACAAGTATTTTAAGCTTAAATGAATGATATTTACAACTTTCAGTCAAGGTAACTTGCTTGTATTTGCCCCACTGACCATATTTTTCTGCATTCAATACTCATCTTTAACATTTATCATCTCCTCCATTGAAATCAATGTAGACCTTTTTTTCTTTACCCTTGTTTCTGCGTTGTTTGTCCTCACTTCACACATTATGTATATTCATGATGTGTTACTAATTAATCCTTATTTGCCTTCGTTTTTACGCATAAATACTCTCGTATTTAGAAGGCATTACACAAAATATGATATTTTTCATAATCAATCATCAATCATCTTTTATATAGATTTTTCCATTCACCATCGTTCAAGTAAATGATAATTATCTGGACCAACCAGGATAATATGTACAAATGTGCATACTCTTTACTCTTTTTGTAATTAAATGGAAAACAAGTAGTTTTTGTTTTATAGTTTTCAAGCTGATCATGGCACTCGACGTCCATAAATCAATGAAGTACAATGTCTTGTTGTTTTGTTTTTGACGTGATTTTGTGATTTAAAAAAATTTGAATCAATGCTTCTAATGAATCAATACCACATTGAAGATTAATCTGTGAGCATCCCTAAATTTTTTGTTGTTCTATTTTTCTCAAATTTGTTGCTGTAAAAACTGGAAGTTGGCCTACAGGTTTACAGTTTTCTATTTGAAGGAAATTATTCATGTATTACAATGTACAATATCATTTGAATAAAATTCCTGTTTATCTGATAATTCAAGATTTTTATACGTGAAGTAAAAACTACTCAAAAACATTTCAAAAACTATTATGAACAATCTGAGTGATGTGAAGCAGACAAGGTTTGTGTAATATTACAAAAATTAACAAGCAAAATATATTGCTGGATTAAATCGATTAGATAAGTCCCTTTGAAGAGTAAACACTTTTTCTTTGCAGTTGATTTTTATGTCACTGGTCGCATTTTATAACTACGGAGTGCAGAAATCTTAATTTTTTGATGCAAAAGGCAAAACCTGCGTAGCGGCTTCATTGCTATAGTTTTCCTATGTATACAGATTATACTGACACAAAGAGGAAACTCGTGTCAATTGTCGATTCTTGATTCCATCAAGTTTTGATCATATTATGAATATGTAATACATAGGGAGCATAACATAAGGAAAACAAACACATTAGTATATTCGTATAGACAGTTGGACTCCACATGTCGAAAAAATTGGAGATGCTGTACAGATAAAAAGATGAAGAGCCACATGTTAAATATTTAGCTATGCATATTTTTTGTCTTACTCGATTGAATTATAAGTAAGTAGTTTGCAGACTTTTATTTCCTATATTATACATTAAAATGGTCCATTACTAGTAAAATGTAGTAGGTAGTGATTTCTTGCTGTTGTATATTGTACATTAGCATTGTATATAGTTGTATCGTCGTTGGTTAGGCATCTTTGAAGTTCGAGGAAAAGAAGAGGAATGAGTAATGCTGAAGATTTAGAAGTGTGAACACAAATTACATACAGTGCTCATGTACATAACTTTATGTATTGTAAGGGCTGCTACTCTGAAAGAACTTGTATATATATGTATTCCAGAAACATTCATTCATTCATGCAAATTAGTTCATAGAACTAGTTTACTTACGTCTCATATGGCGAAAAAATTGAGATATCTCAGAAAAGATGAGTATAAAATATATTATATATCTGGTAGTTCCAATACAAAGTGGAATCCAACTGCCTCGTTGTTGCATGTACACAGTTTATTATAAATACATGTACTGCATACGTGGACACATCAATAAGAATTGACAATCGAACTTTGAGGACTTCTTTTCAGCCTGTGTATAGAGTGTATAGTGTAGAGCCATGTGATTTAAGGGTGTTAATTTTTGGGTCCCAAAAAGGGTCATATTGAAATCAGGATATTATAGCCGCAAACAGAAAGCTTACTTTTTTTAGTAAGTCGGCAACTTTGCTTTTTAAAAATTTTGCTGACATAATAATGGTTTCAAATAAGAAGGAAAACAAATATTATCAGAACAAAATGACTTTCCATGGGTCATATTTTAACGTGGTTTATACGAATTGGTTAGATTTAAAAAGTCAAAGATTAATTCATATTGGTACCTCCACGTACAAGAAGAGCTTACAGCCAATTAGACCTACGCTATTTGGATACATACACTTCATATTTCAACTATAAGATTATGTTGTTGCGGCCTTCAGCTACAATCGTACAGACAGGGAATAGAGAATCAAATGTACTTACAATTAGGCACATATACATAATGTATCATTACTTCATGTTGGCGTAAACATTTAAAATCAAAGGCAAGTGAGAGTATAAGATACATAAGCAAATCAAGAGTGTTAAATTTTGCTTGACCATCTTTTATTTTCTATTGTCTAGAGTCTTAGAGTCCACGAATTGGTACAATTGGTATAGGAATATTACAAAGTATGCATCCATTTTTTAAATACACTGTCCAACTAGAAATGCACGTTTCCATCTATGTACAATGTACAATAGTTCCTATAAAGTTCCTAGTTTTTTTCCTTCCTTTTACTTACATACAAACCTGACTCATGAATGAATGTATTTCCATGAACTACGGTTTTGCCTAGGTCGGGAATTCTCAAGATTGTCTTTGGTGGATTTTTTGTGGTTCTTCTCGTTGTTTTTCTTTGTTTGATTATTGTTCAAAACAAAAACACGATGAACAACAATCAGTCGTCAAATTCTGCTGGTGTTTACAGAGAACAAACCGCAGTGTTTTTCTGTCGATTTTCCCCTGTATAAATACACGGGATAAAACCAAGTTAATTGTTGTAATGCAATGAAATGTACAAAAGGGGCGAATTGCAAGTTGCACGTACAAATGATTAGGTGCATATGCACAGACCACAAGAAAGCTAGCTTTGTACATGGGAAATTTCCATTTGATAACTTGTTATTGTTGTTGTTTTTCTCGAGTAAAGCCGCAAAAACAAGCCGTATTTCCGATTTTTTGATTGCACAACTTCCGTTCATTTACACAATCTGTTTACAATAAAGTGTTAGTATACAATGTAGTATGTCTACTACCCAAACTGGTTTTTAAAAAGTATTTTACCCAACAAAATTTATTTCCAGTATCTATTTTTTAAAAATATACCTGGTGCAAAGAATTCCCGTATTTATGTATTTCTCATATTAATTGAAACCAAGCCAAGCTTTACTCTTGCATTTGCTTTTTAAAGATTTTCCTCTTCACATGTTCTGGAATTTAATCATTTTATTAATCACTCATCTGCAAAATGGATGGAAGTTTACATATATATAACAACAATTATTTTGTGTGCACGACTTCTCTCCATTTAAGCAAAACATTTATATTAGAACCTAAAACGACTTTGAAAAAATGTAGAGAGGTTGTTTTGCACAGGTTGCAGACTTTCATAAGTGGTTTAAAAGTTTATGTACAGATATATTAAAAATTTACATGTAGATAATCACGTCTTATGGTTCTCTTTGTCGCTTTCAAGTATGTGTAATGTATAAGATGAGGGATGAGAGGAGGATACAATAGACAACAGACTGTCTATAATGATAGTAATAAATAAATTAAATTCAATGTAATGACAAAACAGGGCAAAAGATATTGTGAGAAACTTGAAAGTGCTTGTGCCTGATGTGCAAAAAAGCAAAGGTCTTTGGATGGGATTGTATCGTCTTCATTCACATAAATATGCATGTTTTGAGTTTAGGGACTTGGGTAAATGGAGTTATATTATGCAGTAAAGGACATGATGATGACCCGAAGTCACTCACTTTCACCATTGAAGAATACCTATTTATACATAACGCATTTAAATAACAAGTATTACCTGAGTGAAGATTACATGGATTACGTCGCCCACCGTTGGACTCGAGTTATGTTTAGCTGGTGTCATAAAAGGATACACATTGTACAATATACAATATACAGTAATGTATAAATGTACAGTACATACATATTTTGGACACGACGTAAAGTACTTACTCTTTCAACCTTTAACGATGCAGTACTTTATTATTATACTCATTTGAGAGTATTATCACTACAGTTGACCATTGACCATTGACCGTATTCTTTAAATTACATGATACACAACTGTAAAAATGGTCTCTTACGACTTACGACTTGCAATGATACAACTATTACATATATAGAGGTATTTTACATGCATATATCTAGATGGAAATTGCTTGAAATTCAATCTCAACTTTCAACTTCAAGCCATAACAGAAGTACATAATTCGATGAGCGTCAAAACATGAATTCATTTAATAATGGTAATAACTCAAAAGAGCAATGTTACATACGATGATCCTATTGATAATACCGGTAATATAACATTATACAAAAGACACTAAATACTAGACAACTAGTTACATTGCGCTTTGTTGTATGTTGTATGAGTGCTTCATTTCAAATTCGAATAAGTTTTGGTTATACTTTATACTACAATAAATGTTATGTTACGACATTTTTCTATGTACAAGGATGAATTCGTGGAGCTTTCTCTACTATACCGTGTCGTGTATCATGTATCACGTTATCGAGTTCTGATAAAGAAATGCAGATTATTGAATGAAACCCTTTAAATTTGATGAATTTTGAGTATCAAGTAAATGAAACTTGTTCGATTATTTGTTATATTTTATTATCGATATATATATATACATATATATATATAGTTTTGGAATCGTATGGTCCTCACTCCTTACGAACAATGAAGAAAATAAGAGTTGTCGAGTATTACTTGTTACACAGATCAAAATGTTTATTTGCGCATACATTAAAGTACAATAATTTAAAGTTTATCAAAGCAATATTCGCGCAGAAACATTTTCCTATATAAAAATGCATTTAACGTTTATGGTAGGCCGAGGATCGGAATTTTATTAATTTTTTTATTTTGTATTTTGCGTGCTTTACGACTCCTATAATATGCATATTGAAAAAGTGGTAATAGTGGCATTTACTTTGCTCCATTGCCTAGTTTTCAAACAAATTCATGTAGTGTCGTTTGTTTAATCATGAAATTGCCAAAATATTCTCTGTAGGATTTGATCCGAATAAAAATCACTTCAGGCTCTAGCTTCATTTTGTCATTTTGGCAAATGATGATGTGAAAAAGACACGGATAATCAAAAGTTTTTATGCCGAAAATGTTTTCGTGGGAAAGATTTATTTTATTCTCCAGTCATTGCCTTTACCCTTGAGACTGCAGACATAAATCAGCATGATGTTGAAGCTATTTCGATAAAAAGTGAAGAGGGACAATTTTATGCATATTAAGGGCTTGGTTGGGTCATGGTTTTATTTGCCTTTGGTCTCGCTCGATTTCATTCGTCTTACTTATTCAGTTACCTCATCTCTCCATAGCACTCATGGAAATAATAAATAATATGTGCGTGTTAGGTATTTTATTTCTGGATATTTTCCACAAGTTGACAGTAATCCTTTCTTTACAGATTAAAAACTGCACAGAAAATGTCCATGTGCGGAAACAAAGGCACATAATACTGATTAATTATTACTCCGTAATGGCTTTGTTTTGTTTTTAGAGTAGGCATGTGTATACCTATTCATGAATTGTGTGGATAATTGGGTATTTTTGCTTACGTGTTTTATTCTTAATTTGGTAATAATAATCATTAACGTTTCCTTGTTATGGGGCTTTTTGTCGTACGTCGTAAGTCATGAGTTTCCTCATTCTTCATTCTGTTTTATCTTTCTAAAAACACAAGCATGAAAATTCGGATTACTTATTATGCAGTAACGAATCAGTCATTAGAATTTTCGCACAACGAGTTAAATTTATGACAACTCATACGTAGCGTGTTAAATTTTTATGCAAAACATGTAAACTGGAAGACATTAGTCGTAATTTATCAAATTATGCTGAAAGGGAAATTTACTTTTCATGTCTTGACTTGTTTTTTTTTGCTTTCATCTCAATTTTTTCTCGCACGTTCCAGTTGAGAGGATCTAAGATCTACATATGTATAAACTTTCTTGAACCATCAACAACACTCTTTTGGTCATTGTTTAATGTTCTCACGTGAGAAGATGGTTTTAAAATTGTGATGCGTGTGTGTGGATCTAATATATTTAATACTGGAAAAATTACAGGGAGTGACGAATTTTTCCGAATTGGCCAATGTTAACGTGAAGGTCAGGCGGACATTTCCATTTTTTTGTACTGTTGTATCAGCATACATCGTACACATTCTCACTCCATACTCGATTATGTTTCGGTTAAGGTGGTAATAAGCATGCGGTAGTTCAGTTCATTGTGTTTAAAAAATTTATGCAGGTATTGTATTTTCTTTCATCTCGCAATACATGGTAAAACAATTCTCACTAGTGAATGTGAGCCTCACAAAAAATAATGGCAATGAAATATTGGTAAATACACGTACACATGAGCAAATTTGTTGTTTTCGAATAAGTATTTTTAAATTTTACATCTTCCTGCCTGCCGTGTGCTGCTCTAAATGAATAAAAGACATGATTCATCATTATGCAGTACATAATTAGTTAAAAGACACTTCAAAATATAAGTACAAGCAACTATGATTAAAACGCATGTAGGTAATGAGAACGGAAACAGGATGGATGTCTTGAGATAAAAATCTTAACTTTTTCTACATAACTAATAACTACAAATCACACATGGACAGATAAAAATTGAGCGATTATTTGCTCAAAAATTACATCAGTTGAAGTATATTTTCTGATTTACGTTTAAAGATTAAATACCTATAAGAATACTATTCGAGTTTATGTCAATAGTCTGTATATTACGCTTACAAAGTGTGTCCGACACATTGTAAGGGTATTGGTTTTCCTAACAAAATGAATGATAAGTACATTACAAAGTGACGGTTCTACTTGTAAATTGTACTAAGCCAGAAGGAAAATGTTACAGAACGAATTATTAATGAATGAATGAATGCACAAAACAATGTTCTAAATTCTGTTTAGATTTTGTGTTCTTCGTCAAATTGATGTACTAGGTATACACGCTAACAATAGGCCTACATATGTGCAGATGAGAATTTAAACAGCAGCAAGTCTTCTGTAACCTAAATATTAAAATACAATAAAGCATAAGAAAGTGAATAAACACACAGAGCACAAAGCACAACGCGTACCTACACTGAGAGGAATCACACACCATCAAATATAACTGTCACCTGCTGTGACTTTATTGAAAGTGAACACATGAAGTATGGACGCATGTTTGCTGTAGTCATAAAAGTATTTTTGTTTAGGGTAAAAAAAAAAGGACGGAATATGACATTTTCATGAATGAAAAAATAAATGAAATGGCTCTTTATGTGATTTACTTATTTATTTTACTGACATTACTATTTTCTTTTTTCTTTCTTTTTTCAGTTTCTCGAAATCGACGAAGGTCGATGGGATTTCCGAGCTCCAGCTCTTGTGTTACCAGGCGACACGATGCCTCCTCTTTGTACCAGAAATACATTGTTTTCTCCAGAAGTGTTTTGGGCTCTACCTTTACTTCCAGATTATTCTGGTAAGTTTAACATTTAAAATTTGTAAAGACAGTCTGTGATTACAAATGTTGACATCATTCTTACTCTTATTAATTAGTTCCAATTTATTTTTAATCTATAGATTAGATATGTATTATATATGTGTAACACGCTTCTTAGATTACGTATCTATGGTGCATGCTGTATGATGTATGATCAGCATTTGTAGAACAAGAATCATGTCACTCTCGGTATTTGCAACTTCTAGGCGTTTCCTATTGTTTGATTTAATATCTTACATAGGACTATTCAGAGGGAGAGACAAAATGAAAATGAAAGTTAATCGAATAGCGAATGTGTGAAGTACATGAGATGGTATTATGTGAGCACTCATACAGATAAAGAATCTATAGTATGATTCCTATTCGAGGTGATAGGTGATTCATCGCCCCGTTATTACATACATAGTTTCAGGAGAAAGAACAATGTTATATTTAATATCTATATGTACAGGAGATGTCATTTTCAGGGCGTACCCATGTATGCATAACACATTATTGTTTTTTCTATTTATATATTAATCTGAAACACAAGTAAATATATTGGATAAACCTCTTAAGATAATCGTTTAATGAAAGGCAAGTGTATGCAAATAAAAGGAATGTTCAACAACTATAAACTAGGAAATAAACAATGTCTACACACAAATCTCTACACGCTTGACTCTAGAATCTAGAATCATGCGAATTCTCTGAAGCAGAAGAAAGCCACTGTACAAATGTTATGAATGTAAATTTTATTTACCATTATAATTTGACAATCGTCATGTTTTTCTTATACAGTCTAATTACTTGTGACTTGACAGTGCATCACATAAGCTGTAGATTTACCATATGCATAATTTGTCTGACTTTTAGGTTTAACAAGCTGTTAGTTTACTTTTCAGATTTTGAATCTGCCTTTTTAATCAAAATTTGTATTCATGCATGTCAGTCTTGAGAGAAATTTGATTGATGCTTCATATTTTTTTTTCATTTTATTCGTGACAAAGAGTCTTTGAAAAACACTTAGGTACTTGTTAGATAACTTTGAAAAATTTATCGCACAAAATATCATATAACATGTTAACTAGCTTGAAAGATGTCAAATTGCTAAAGTAAAAGAAATTTACGTGTAGTATTATATTTGTTTTTTTCCCCTCTTACAGGTGAAAGTGAAGAGATACCAGATGCTCCACAAAATGCATCACGCATACCTCCATGGTACTATTTTATCATTTTATAATTTTTAATATGCAAAATATAATGTGGGTTCTGTAATATAATATGCAAATTTTTTATTCCTGATTTAATGGTCTGGTGCACGTAATAAAAATTCCTGTTGTGTAACAAAATCTATTTTGTGTGTGAATAGGTATATTCGTGGTCTATGGAGTCAAAGCTTATTGGGTGATTTAGGAGGAAGCATTCGTCTCACTCTGTCGAGAGTCCCAACTTTACAAAGGTATGTTTCATTTTTCCGTCATTTTTTTATGTACAGAAGTTATGAGGTTTTCTTTCTTTGATGACCATTTAAATGAAATAAGGATGGAAAATAAATCTCCTGTGGTGTGAATTGTATCTAAACACGCGTTGACGTCATGACCGTTCTTGACTTTGAAAATATAAATCTCATACATACAAAGGCTTTTACCTTTGATCACGATTTTTGCAGACAATTATTCCATTGGACTTTGATCATGGAAAAAAGCACTTTCCCAGGAACGGAAAATATGTATTATGTATTTGTACAATTTTACATAAAACAAGGATGTTTGTTCCTCCGAGTAATTCTTGTAATTGGTTTGTCTATATTTTATGCACTGTCATTTTGTATGTTGTATATATTGTCAACATTTATCTTATGTAAATCACAAAAACTGATGTTGACAGAACTTTTTGTCCAGAATCTTCTTGGAACCATAAACGTCAAATACTTTATACACATGTCTTACTAGGAGATTACCAGAGATTATTTTAATTTTTTTCTGCTATATATATTTTTTTACTTATCGGTGCAAAAAGTATTTACGTAATCCAAGTACAAAATCTATCTTAAATTGCAGCCTTGTGTTAGATCCTGTACATTTTTTGCTTACATATTTTGAGTAGTGTATGGAGTTAATTATAAACATGTATGTATATTGTATGCAAACATGTGTTCTGAAAAATCGGCTTGTATGTAAAACTTAAGAAGAACATTAAATTTGACGTGCTCGTACATCTTTTTATCAGTTTTAGTTTTTTCTGAGAGGGATAATTTGTTGAGGATTTGAGAATTTAAACTTTATTTTTTACCCATACAAATTTTAAAGTACCTAAAATCGTTTAAAATTGCATGCATTATGCAGGTTCTTTCGTTAGATCTAAACAATGTACTATGCACATTGCACATAGATTAATGGAACTATTCTTTCCAGTGACTGACGCTCATAGTTCCATAACTCGATTGTTATTATTACAGAGTGGTCAGGATTTTTACAAGTTTTTGTATGTGTAGCATGAAGTATAATATTATAGATTATTTTTCCTTACAAATCTGGAATATAATATAGTTTCAATGTAGTTATGTAATAACAGGATATGAGCATAGAAATAGAGTTTGGCACATCGTCAGTATGAAAGAGCATGTGTAAAATAAATTGCAAAATAAACGTCCGGATTATTCCATGAATTGTTCTATAGTTATTGTAACTTATTGTACCCACATGTGAAGGAAAAGTTTTGCAAATTATGATGCTACAACAATATACAAAAAATAATTATATTAACGCTGTAAATTTATCTACCTGGATATAACGTAAAAAAGATTTCAAGTATTTAATTTGAACAGACTTACATGCCCATTAGTTTTTGCTTTTTTCAACTTTTGTTTTCTTTGCATAAAAGAAAGATTTTTTTCCTCATGAGTTTCTTTCAAATTTTTACAAATTTTATGAGCTATGTAGTGTGACCAAGTGCATGGAATTTCCATTCATTCATAGAACACGTTCAATAGGTGTTTTATCACAGGAGAACTGCGTTGTTACTTAATTTATTATTGATCATCTTGGGTATTTTTTTATATTATAGTATTCTTTTCTTTTACGTTCTATGAATCAAAAGAAGTTAACTTTTTTAGACGGATTTTTACTATTACTAAATTTATTCATTCGTAAATGTTCATAGAATTGGATAAGGCAAAATCTTTATGTACATACCAAGAACCAATTTGGTTATTTAATTCATGTATTTATTGATTAATTAATTTTTTGTGTTTTATGATTTTAATATCCAGCAATCAAGATAGTTATTCCGGTGATTTTGAGCAAACACCAATGAGAGAGTCATCTATGGGAAGCAACAGTAACCTCACAGCTACCTCAAAATTGTTGAAACGATGGCATTGTAGATCCCGTTCTACATTTAGATGTCTTCTTCTAATAGCCAAGGAATTATCTAAATCCGTTTACATGAGCAAACATGATTTGTCTATAATTGAAGCTTGGGTGATGGATCTTAAAAATATTCATTATGCTGAACCTCCAATGTTACCAAAAAGGTGAAACTTATAGAAAACTTTTTCCTATTATTATATTATACATTCAATTAAAATTCAACATGTACAATGTAAATAGTACATTCATATTACATACATATTAAGTATCGGGTTGAGACTAATGTTTACCCTATATTTGTTCTATTTTTCTAGACGTTCTCACACAAACCCTTGCCTTGGTGCTGACGGTCTACATGGCGTTTCATTCTACCCATCTTTAGAACCCAACAAGGAATTATTATCTGAGGAATATATTGAAAAGAGAAATGAAACGTTGAAAGCGATTGTGGCTCGGGATTTAGAAGTTCTTGAAGATTCACAAGACAGTGGTAATGGTAATCAAGGATTGAGAGACAAGAGAGAAACGGAAAGGCCTTTACTCGCTTATGTTTCAGTAAATTTGACTGCACCAGAAGAAAATGCTACTTTTGCTCCTGTGGATTGGTCTTCTTATGTTTCTGAAGATAAAGGAATTCAAGAAGATGAGACCCCAATTCTTACACCAGCAAATTCTGGAGATAGTGATTCTTATGCAAGTTCTTCTCAACAACAACAACAACAGCAGCAGCAGCAGGGACAACAACAAAAACAACAACAACAGCAACCACAACAAGAAAACGGTAGGGACTCTCGTTTTGATTCTATTACAGTGGACAAGGAAAATAAACAAACTGAAAAATCATATGTATACCATCACACAATTCTTGGTGATTCTAGTGACATTGATACATATTCAAGAAGAATTTTACCACTAGTTGATAAACCAGTATTTCCATCACGTCCAAGTTATGGTGCTTTGAATGGACCACCCTCCTCTGCCTCTTCACCAGCGGTTACTAGAACTGGAAAACAATTTCGAGCATTTTTACAAGAAGTAGCAGCCAAGTCTGTGGATGTTGCTGCTGATGAATTTCCAATATTGAAAGCTATAGCTGAAAATATGTGTCCAGGTTTTGGTAGCCTAATTCCATATCAACCTCAAGTAACTTATGATGATACGCTTCTCATTGTTGTATTTACAAATCAACATTATGATTTAATCCCAACTTTGGAAGTTTTATATCGATCTGCATTTCCAAATATGCTGTATTGTGGTCATCCTCATGAATCTGTAGAAATATTTTTGAGAAAATATCAATCAGTTGAACATCGATCATTCAGTTTCCTTCCAACTTATACTCGAGCTACATATGAGTGTGTATTGGGAGCAATGGAAATGAATTATGAAGTCAAAGGATACATGGTAGTAACGGATGAAACTTTGATGAATACTTGGAATTTACCCAATTTGGATTTCAATAAAATTTGGGTTAGTTCCTCTGGATATGATAAAGTAACAAGAGGATCATGGTCTAAATTGGATCCTGGTGGTCAAAAATTACCTAGACTCCTAGATGGAATCGTCGCTACATGGAAATTATTTTCTTACATTCTCGTTGGTCAAGATTCATATCAATTTTTAGAACCACGTGGAATTAAAAAGAGGAGTTTGGATTCAGAAGAAGAAAAATCCCCCTTAGAATCCACATCAAGTGACACTGTGAGTAAATCTATTGTAACTGAGAGTTTAGAAACTGGAGAATCTGCTTCTGCATACATTCAAGGACCAAATTTTAGATCATGGGATCCGAAAACAAATAGTACCATTGTAAATTCGGACGCCTTGTACAGTAACAATAATAATAGTGAAGGCAAAAATGTCACTCGAGAGGAAAAGAGTGGTGATTTACTACTATCGGATTTTGACTATCTGAAAAGTGCCGGTTTTTCAAACACTGAAAAGAATTTAGGAAATAGTGCTGAAAATGATACTTCAAGTGGAGTATCTGATGATGAAGAAGTTTTTGTTGGAGAACATGACGAAGACAATAGACCATTAGAACCCTTATCCGGATTTGATGATGAAAATTTAGGACCATCCTCTCCTGCTCCTGATGATAAGGTGACTGACGGTAGCAATATTTTAACTGACCCCATGTTAGTTGCACCAACTGAAGAATCCTTAGAAAACTCTACAATGTTGTGGCCTGTATCTGAAAATTCAGAACCAGATAATTACTCTACCCAAAAAGACACTACAGCTTCAGAAAGTTCAGTAGGAGTTCCACTATACCATGTTGAACATGTAGAACCACCAACTACGGTAAATTTATTTTGCACAAATCCATAATATGTTTAAAAGAAAATATTTTTTTATGTAAATATACATATTATGCACACTGATTAATTCAACAGTAATTATAATTTCAAATTACAAATTATATTATGAATACAAGTTGTACATGAGTATACAATATATACAATATACAAGTATACTAGTTATGTAACCCTAATAACTGTTTGTTTTTTTTAATTGCTGTTTTTTTTAGACATGGCATAAACCAGATGATATGTCATCAACTACTCCTATTACATCTGAGAAAAATTCTACTATTGAGACAAGTAATTTTAATCCAATCAGTAGCAGTGATAGTAGTACTGCTAATAGTGACAAATCCAGTGGCTCAATTCATACAAGTGAACTGGACTCGGAAGCTTCTCCAAACACTGGTAAAGAAATTAATGTGCCAACAACAGAACCTGAAACCATGAGCTCAACAACCTCATCTGTAACTCTCAACGGTGATGGATCCAGTCTTTCACCAATTGAAATTGCAGATTTGGAACTAAAAAGCGATATGGAGACTTTATTAGAACTCCTTCATGAAGTATACATTAATATGATTGCTTTGGTTGGTAGCTATCAAGAAAATAATGAGGAACTTCGTAATACAGAATACAGTTCAGAAGGTAAATAATAATATTGAGTCATACCTACTGTACTGTAAACACTGACTTGTACCTCAGAAGTGAGTAGATCCGCATCCAAATTGCTATAATGAAACAATGGAAGAACAATGCA
>JAQGBH010003040.1:0-21453 GCA_034698265.1 Sminthurinus aureus | reverse complement strand
TTTTAAATTAATTCCGTTCGCGCCAAAAAAAACGAGAATTTGTTAACACGATCCCAAGTTTACAGAGTAATCAGCCCCGGTCCCTGATTCTAACAGATTTATTACAATGATTATTAATTTTTATCTTTTCCTGCATGTGTACTCTTCAGCATTTTTACACGTATATTAATTTAAATTCCATCTTTGATACGTATATAATATATAGATTATAGATACAAAACATTTTGAAATAATCATTACTAATATCATCTTTCATAATTTATAAGAGTACCAATAACACACTGTATTATTTACTTCGATATACAAAACGGTTGAATGTGAACGAGAGAAAAAGAGTATAATGTGTCCAAAAATGCAAAATGTACCTTCAATTAAACTAGTATGTACTACACACACATTGTTAGAAGTTAGAACCTTTGTGTGATGTCGAATGCACATGTTTAAATAAAAACAGCATAATAATATTGTGAATATACAAATAAAATTGTTATAAATTACAAATTACTATTGTATTGTTAAGTCTGAGAGAGAGAGAGTGAGCGAGAGAGAGAAAATAAGCCGGTTAGCTAAATCAGTAGGTTTAAAACAACAAACTTTGTATAGTCTGGAGATGATAACATGTAGAAAATCGCGTAGGAGGTGAAGATTTGTTTACGTTGAGATTTTTTATTAGAACTTTTCACAGAAAAGTAAATAGCATGTTTCAAAATTTTAAAAGTCACACATTTCACATTCAAATAACATTCAAATGGTAAATTAGAAAACCCGTATGCCGTATAATTAAGAAAGAAAATGTAATAATGATTGTTGTTGTTTTTATTCTAAATTTTAATATTAACTAGTGCCTGAAAAGAAAATGGGAAAAATCTACTGTTTTGATCTAACGGCTTGTATATGTGAATACTACCTCTATATATTTTATATATTATATTATAAAAGGTGGAAGAATAAAGAGCTGAAATAAGAAACAACTTCATTTCTTTGTTTCTTAGTTGCCATTATCATGATTATTATTATTATGTGCTAATGAAATTTGTCAAAAAAAGTATTGTGTTTTTAGTTATTATATTTTCTACTTAAAACTTCAAGTAGACTATACTATTGTGTTTATTATTGTGTGAGAACGTCACAAATATTATGCCAATGAAGTACTATGCATACTTTGTATTATGTGTTACCTAACACTTATAACTTATAAGATTAGTTTCATTCTGATTGCGTATTATCTGTGTACTGATGTAGACTAATGTTTGAAAAATATTGGTTTATTTTGTTACCAATAATCAATAATAATCTTTAATATCATTTATTATTATGTGTTACTAACTTTTTATGATGTTATTTTAAAAAATATATTACTGCTACTCCGAAGCTGTCCTAAAGATACATAATAATTATAGAATAAAAAAGCTAACAACAATAATCACAAAATCACTGATCAAGAATCAAGTATTATATATTATATATAGTATATATACAGTAATAGCATGAGACATAATGCAAGGCTGTTCTATAATGTATTTTGTTTTCTCTCAAGACTCAAGACACTCAAAATCTTCTGCTCATTTATTACAGTAAATTTAATTTCAAGACAGAGAAGAAGCAGGAGAACGTTTGATATATTGCAACTGAGCATGTAAGAAAACATTACAATAATCTACGATGCTGCTGATCCCGATTGTCCATGAGTATTTGTGTTCTGAAAAAAGAAAATACAAACAAGTATTAGAAAGTCTTAGGAACGAGGTATACAATATAATGATATCAAATTACAGAATACATTTTATTTTTGATTATATAATACCTTGATATTTTCTCCTCCTGGTCCAGGTTTTGGATTTGTGATAGATTCTGGATCTCGTACTAAAGACAATAGTTTTGTCATTTTATTGATTTCAAAAAATATTTTTGCATCTCCTTCTAAATACATGTTTCTTGTATCTTTAGGTAAAATTCTTAAATTTGGTGATAGTTTTAACGTAGTCAAATGGCCACTGAAAAAAACAACAAACATATTCAATGTTTCTCATATTATTATCTATTATCATGAGCAAGTACAGTTATTGCGTTTTTATGCAGGGAAAAGGGAAGAGTGTGTTATATAATTTAGAATAGTGTAGCAGTAAGTATTTAGTATATACGTACCGATCATCACCAACTATAATTACGGGGTAATGAGGATTAAACGCTATTCGATGAGGATGAACTTTCTTTTTCGTTACTACTTGTTGGACACAGATGGGTTTATCTTTATTCACATTAAGATCATAAACGAGAACCTTCCCTTCATCTGTGACTGCTGCAAAAACTGTGGAGGAATATGGTGCCCATGACACATCAAGAATCGGGAGACCAATTTCAAAAACATACATTGGCTCACTAAACAATTGAAACAAGAAAAAAAAGAACATTAATCATCATGGCTTTTGTATCGGCATTTTTCTTCATTTAAATTTCAAACAAAATCAAACTCACGGATCTCGACGGTCCCATATTTTAATTGTCCAATCTGAAAATATGAGAAAGAAGCCATGATTAATCATCTTATGCATCATTCGTTACTGTTAAGACTTTCAAGCAGTGAAATAATGATAATTATCATTGGATTATTTTTCTTTTTTCTACCTTCTGAACAACTGATAAATACTTCAGGATGAAAATGGTTCCATTCAATAGTAGCCACAGGTAAGAAATGTGCATTGTAAATCTTCATAAAAAGGGTAGAAATAGCATTATACTTTCACCTTTCACTGTAGTATTTTCTGTATGCCTTATGTAAAGTAAATTGTAAATTATTGTTGTATTACCTGTGGGAATCTAGACCCATATAAAGAAGAACACCTAAAAATATTGCCTTCAGCAGTACCAACTAAAAACGTAGTCTTTTCTTTTGGATGAAAAGTTAAACATCGTGCACAACCTATTTCCATTAATATATTATTACAAGTACAACTTGTTAAAATAATGATTGTACATTCGATATTATTTCATTCTTAACTTTTAACATCTAAAACTATTATTATGGTATTTGATATTTTACCAAATAATTTATAAGTAGTTCCATCAGGCCCTGTAACTGGAGGAAGAGGAAGATGTAATGTTGAAACGTCTGTCCCACTCAAACCACCCAGACCTTGTAAATCTTGTACACCTACATTCCAATGAATTATTCTACCATCCATAGCAGCTGAATAGAAATTTGGATTCCCATCAAAATCATCCGCTCCCCATCTTACTGACCACACGGGTGCTCTGTGTTTCATTTCCGTTGGAACATTTCGTAAGACTACAGTTTTCGGATCATTAAGGTCACTTTTCTTCAAATTTAAAATGGCAACGTTCCCATCATACAGACCAACCGCAATCAGACAAGGTTTGGTTGGATGTATATGACAAGACATGGCTCCTTTCGGAGCAAGCCAAGCTTGTTCTGGATATGAAGGATTCCGTAGTGAATATATGACGACCATTCCGTCCAGAACTGGATGAATAAAGGAAAATGACCCATAACTAACAGCAAACATGTCTGGTTGAGACAATGACCAACTGATTGAAGTTACATGCATCTTCTTTGCTCGTTCATACATAAATTTCCATAGTGGAAGTAAAGTTCCTTCTCCAGTGTCTCGATACTCATCAGAAGCATCTTCAAAGTACATGAAATCTACATACGAAATTAAATTAAATCAGATTTAGTTTTTAGTTTTAAGTCAGCTTGTTACAGGTGAAATTATATTATGTCAACAAATAATGGAAAATTGAAAATCGACAGACATTTAGAAGCTACAGACTCAAGTTAAGGTATACATAACAAAGTGTAAACAGCAGTTACTGCTCATGTACTTTTCACTCGTAATGACAAGTTACAAGTTATTAATAATCATTTTTGGAGGATTTTGTGAGGAAGTAGATGTTTTTTTTTTACTTTTGTTTACAATTTCTAATTTCTACCATGCAAAATGTAAACCATACCGCATATAAAAATCTTTCTGTTTACAAATTAGAATTTAGTAATCAGTTCTTTTTAAAAAGTATACGAAAGTTTTTAAGCTAGGTATACATATGATTTCATCCGTGATCTGTACGTTCTATACTGTTCGAGTTTTTTCTGTTTTCTTAGAAGTAAAACTCAAAAGAGTCATCAACAGAAAGTCTTATTTATTTCCTATCTACGTTCTATATATTCCAAATTCCAAATAAAATATACATGTGACTAGAGCGTGGTTGGAGTTGTGTAAACTTGTGAATCATAAATATTTTCACCGATTTTATACTCTGCTTTTTTTGAACTTTGTGTAAATATTATTAAATAATACCTTCGAGAACATCCTCGTGAACATTTTGAGTAACCATCCGTTCAATCATAGTAAGACCTTCAACAAGAAAATGAAAGAAAAATATTACTTGGAAACGAAAAAGTAAAATTTGTTTTACATTCAAAATCCAGAATCCAGATGAAAGTAGAAAGTACATAATATTACGCATAAAAAAGCATTTATGATAGTCAAGGTTTGATAATGAAGAATAAAGAATAAAACGATGAAAATTACCTTCAGAAGCTCTTAAAAGAGCTAAATCCACTGCAGCTTGACCTTCCAATACTGATTGTTTTCTCATCTTTACCTTTTCCTTTTCAACCAGTTTTCCAGCTTCCTTTTCCTTTTTGGCAGGTTTTTTTTCTTCTTTCTTCTCTTCACTCTCACCAGCTGCTTCTTTCTCTTCAACATCCACAACTGGATCAACTTTCCCCGTGGTTTTTGGTCGGTTCTCTTGATCCTTTGCATAGGCATCATAAATTATCCATTGATTACAGTAATCTCGGTGAGTGGAGCGAGGAGGAGGTTGTGTTTGACAAATTTTTTCCTATTTCATCATTTATTTTCATGTTGTATTATTGACTACTGATCAATGACTCAATGACTTTTACCGTTTTAAAAAAAATGCACATTTTTATGTTGAAAAATTAAAGTGAAGAAAAAAAGAAAGTATTTACACGATGTGGATTATTATATGTTTGACAGGCTCTTTCACAAAAATTGAACTGATTTAATAATTTTTTGGGCTTTCCATCGGCACTTGGCTTTGAGTCATCTCCTTCGGCTCCTTTACAAAAATGAAAAATGAAATCATGGTCTTGAGTCCTGAGATCAAAGAAATTATGAATTTAATCAAATGAAATACGTCAACTCCTTTTTACCTTCAGCTTCAGCTTCACCCTCTTCTTTGTCTTCTTTTGCAGGAGACTTTGCTGGAGTTGGGGTCAGTGCTGGTTCATCGCCATCTTTGGATCCCTTTGATTCATCCGATAATTTTCTACTATCCGGTTTTTTCGTATCCCCTTGTTCTTCTTCATCTGCTTCAGGATCCTCAAGATCATCTGTCAACTCACCCTTATATTCACCAATTTCCTCCGACTCTTTGAATAAAAGTTCCGACTCCAGGTAAAATAATGTGACCATCTGCTCTGTGTCAGTACGAGGAATGAATGTGCTCTCATTGTAATCCCACACCACAAGATTTCTTGATTTTAAAGGGTCAATAGCTGTTAAACTTCGGATTATTTCTTCTTTTAGTTGCTAAAATGAAATTCATGTAATATGTATTTTGTATTTTCATAATTCCTCATTTCTAAATTCTACATTTTACATTTTAAATATATATATATATTTGCACAATACCAGATCTGTGAGTTTTTCTTGCTCATTTGGCTTGACTAATTCTTTGTTTCCTCGATTAGCAAAATACTCGTCATCTCTTTGTCCTCCTCTCCCTCTTCCTCTACCCCTCCCTCGTCCTGCTGATGCTGTTTTATTTTTTGCAGCCATTCTTCTCAATTCAGTTTAGATTTATTCTTCTGTTTCGTTGATTTTTTTTTCAAACTCACAGTGCAATTTGGCCCTGATGATTATTAAGTTGCTGTAATTTACAATTTAAAAGGTCAAGTAGTAGTATTTCAGCACACAATGATTTGACCTCAAGCAAAAATAGTATATTATGTCACAAAAGCATAATAATAAATTATTATATTATTATTATTACTTACTGCAGAATCAGATGGTATTAATAACAAGAAAGGGTTTAACTTGAGAACGTTCTCATCTCCAAAATAGTACTGTTTCATCATCATGTATAATATTTAATATTATTGTGATGTGTGGTGATTCGTGATAGGACTCAAAATTTTGTAAAAAGCACAACTTACAACATAAACATGGAAAAAAATAATTGCTAAACGCTATAAAAAATAAAAATATGTTATTTTTAATTTTGGTTGTACAGGGATTCAGGATTCAGGATTCTGGACTCTGGACTCAGGAGCATCGACCAAACAAAGTACATTTATTTTGGCATAGACGTCGATCTATCATCTATCGTCGCGTCGGTCGTCGATACATAATTTGTACATAACATAATACATACAACATCAACATACAACTGAAAACTGGAACGTGGACAAAAAAAGCAACGTTTTATTTTCAAGAACGAACACAGCGGAGAGAAGAGCCAAGCCAAAAACGGAAAGGAAAGGAGAGAGAAAAGAAAGAAAAGAAAAGGAAAGTGCAATGAATGAAATGTTGAATGAACGGAACCGGTTGGATTTTACATTTGATTTTGATTTTACATCTCATACGTGTTGGATGCTGGATGCTGGATACTGGATATTTGGTTACTGGAGACTACAGCTCGCGCTCGCTCAACTTCTGGAAACTATGGAAACTTGGAAATGGAAATGCTCCCTCCGTTTTTTTCACCGATTTCCCCCGGTTTCATCCGAAATCGGATCTGGAATTTTGTCCCCTATTTTGAGCAATAGAGGCTCTTCTTTTCTACATTCTGCACTAATATACATACACATACTTATTACATCTAGATCATAGATGCACGAGTATCAGTATTATTATTATTATTTATTCAAACATATTGAAACTCATATTTCTACTTTCTACTTTCTACTAAAATACTCCATACAGCATACTGCACTACTAAAACAAAAATACTGCATCATTTCCTTTCCTTTCTATTTATAATTTATAGTTTATAATAATAATAATTTATATCGTGATTGATATCGGATATCGGATAGTGTGTAGAGTTTAGAGTTTAGAGTGTAGAGAACTATTTAACTATTTGTGGAAAAGAGTGTTACAAAGATCAAAGAGACGGTACGTTTAACATTTAACATGGTACAGTAAACGATAAACAGCAGATAGTAAATAGTAAATTAATTGGCTAGCCTAAATCCTAAAATCTACACCATATCTCTATATTTTCGTAACTAGAAACTTACAACAAATAATTATTAGTAATTAGTACAAGTATAGCTAGATTTCTTGTTTATAAATAAACCAAAAACTGGAGACATAATACAAAATACAAAATAAAAAGGACTGTGAGAAGAATGCAAGTGCGGAGAAATGGACTTTGACGACAGTGGGATTGACAGTGCCAGTCCGGATTTTCAATTTGCCACTGATACAAAGGTTAGTTAATTATTACTTTCCACCTTTCCTTTTTCTTAAAAATAATACTTAATAATTTTATAACTTGAACTATAAAAAATCTATCAAAAATCAAAATGTAAAATACTTGCAAGTACATGATACAAAATCAGGTCAAACGATAAAACTTCTAGATTGTAGATTGTGTATTACTTGTACCTTTTCTAAACATATGTATGGTTTTGAATTACCAATGCATACATTTCAACATTCAAGATGTTGACTAAATAATAGGAATTGCTACAACGGGAAAATAGAAAATAAACACAGAGATTTCATTTTTGTAACGTGAAAATTGAGTATTAGTTGAAAAGTTGAAATGAAAGATTATGCTCGAGTATCAAAAGAGTGAATATTTAAAAATCTTGTTTACTGTTTACTCAATTACTGCTGTTATTTACCATTTACCATACAACCTACAAATAATAGTGTCTAACGTCTAGGAAAGAAATGAGATGAATAGAAAATAGAGAATCTTGAATCATTCATGAAAAATTAAGCATGCAAAGTAAATAATTGCTAACGGCAAACTTTGATGTAGATTGTAGATTGTGTATTTTGTATTGAATATTGCGGATTACAAGTTTGATTGAAGATTGAAGGAGTTTAGCTATGGAAGAAGAAAACTCATTTTTCTGCATTGAACATTGAACCACTCAAAACTCAAAGCTCAAAGCCCTAGAGACTAGAGAGTATAGAGTATAGAATATGGAGTAGAGAAAGGATGAAAGCGAGAGTATCTGTTCGTATGGTATGGCTTTCACAAGTATCTGTATAGTGTATATAGGTACATTTCTGCAGTGTGCAGTATCTATTAAAACAATCTACAATCTACAATTTATAGGGTTTCAGAACTGCACATTTTAAAAATATAAAAGATGCATTATTTTTTATCGATTGTCTTTTATTCTTTTACATTGACCAAAACCTTTTATTCTCGTCATATAATATGAAATCACTTTTTTAGTACTCTGTTTTCCGTAGTCCGTATATATAGTCTGCACTCTGGAGAAAGAAGAATACATTTTATACTTACAATGTAAAATTTTGTAGTTGTGTTTTTATTCTTGTTTTATATGCAGCACGCGTCCGCTGAACACTGAACACTGAACATTGCACAGTGAACAGGGAATTAACATATTTTTGCTAGAATTCTATAGTGGCTTTTCCGTTCGCTCTCACTCTTTTTCCGCATTTTATTAACGTTATAAGCCGACTATCGACTATGTAAAGGAAGTCAGTTGAAGATCGCCAATCCACATTTATGCAGATCCTGTGGCACAGGAAGTTTAAATTGTATGTTAGATCCGGAAAATTTCTTCTCGGCTCTGGGCTCTCGGTTTTCCAGTTTCGAGTTTCGAGTTATCCCAGTGCATGCGAAATTAACTTGCAATATGTACCCATTATCCGTACTCCATACTCCACAGTCCACAGTCGTCGTGTTTCATCTTTTTTGTTTACTTTGGTACAGGCGGCTGATGGTAATGTAAAATGTAAACATTTCATTTTCAAAATAATATAGTTTCTTCTCTGCTACTTGAAATTACAAAGTACAAATTAAAACGCAATCAAACCGTTATTTCATCCTCCAAACTCCAAACTCCAAATTCCACTAGCACTACAAAAATCAATGCATGTTTTATGGATTTCCTATTCGTACATTCAATGTTCAAATTAATTTTGCAAATTCATATCGTCATAATGTAAAATTGAAAAACTTGTGTATTTAAAAAAAATGTACTCGTGTATCGTGTAGTGTGTAAACAAAAGTGGAGCAAGAGAAAAATTTGAATTTTATTTTACTCTTCTCTGTTATGTAATTTTAAATCTTAAAAGATGTAATGGATTTGTACACGTGTAATATTTTTGCTTTCTGACCCTTGTTTTTTTAGAATGAGCCCATCATATCATTTAGCCCTGGCAGAAGTCGATTTGACACACCAGGATCTATCTCCACCAATGCCAACGACCCTTCTAATATTTTATCCTTTGTCAACAATTCTACAAATTCTACACTAGGAAATGGAGGAATAATAGGAGACAACAAGACAACAATCACTTCAATGGTTGGCCCACCTAATCCTAATCCAAATCAAAATCCCAATTCGATTCCAAATCCAAATGCACAACAACATTCATCATCATCATCTTCCTCCTCCTCCGGGGCAAAAACAACAGGGAGTAGAAGCCTTAGTAAACCGAATAGTGGAGGAAACATTGATTTACAAAGAAGACTTGAGAAAAGAATTGCCCGAGCCAATTCCAACTCCTCTTCACCATGGACTACCACTACGTCGGCAAACAGTGGTGGTATGAATGGACATCAAAATGGAATTGAGACCGCACCAATGTCCATGTCCATGACAATGACAACGACCAAGGAAAATAATATGACATTAACAAACCCAAATGCAACTGTACATAATCCAACCGCAACCACAACCATGACAAGTTTGGTGAATCTGAATGCAACCTCACAACCACAACCCCAACCCCAAGTAAATAACCCGAATCCGAATCCGAATCCGAATTCTTCATCGTCAGTGCCAAGTTCATCTTCTTCGTCAACTGGATTTGGAGGGACGAAACTTCCGTCATTGCTTCCGCCTCAAAGACTGGCTATTCCAAATAAATCTCATTCCAACTCGAGTAATGCGAATGAGGGATCCACTTGTGAAAACAAACCACTAGTCCAATGGGAATCGGACGAAAGGTAACTAAAGACACAGATTAAAATATTAAAATATCGTATATTTTAGTTGTACTTGCTAATATTTTTTATTGGTCCACAAATTCTTACATCCTGCCTTCTTTTTATTCCTCTGTCATCTCTTTTGTATATGAAAATACATGAAAAAACATGAAAACACAAAGTCTGAAAGTCGGGAAATGAATGAATGAATGAATGAATGTGTGAACGTATGACATGAATTCATTGAAAAGAAAACTTGCATATTCCGTTGTCCGCATTCATTCCGTTTCTACTTTGTCCTGTGGAAAGATAATGGAAAACTTATGGTGGTTTTATTAGCAGAGTCAAGAGTCTAGTTTCTATATTCTATATTCTAGATTCTAGAGTCAGCCTCATAATAATACCATAAACTTTGTTTTAAAACTGTCAGAGATTTCCCGGATTCACAAGCCAGTCTGTGTAAACAAGTCTTGATGCATAACAACCAAAACCAGAAACTCCCAACTAACAACACAAAATCCATGTGACATTCAAAAGGTCTAGATTCAAAAGGTTCTAGAATCTAGAGTCTAGAGTCTAGAGTTTACGGGCAATAGTCAAAAGACTTGATCCTCTTGTTCTCTTTCTTTCTTTCTCACTCCACTGTCATTTTCATTTGATCTCTAGCCAAATATCAAATGGCTCATCCTCCACAACTCTAGACTCTAGACTCTAGACTCTAGACTCTAGAAATTTACATTTTACACATACACATGTGCAACTCGGTGGAAAATAACAAGGGGGAAAATTCCATCATCTCCAAATCTAACATGTCAAATGTAAAGTCATATTGAGAATTGAGAATTGAGAACAGAGAATAATAATCATGATACCATGAAATTTTCTCCTCATTCCAGATTCTAGATTCTAGATTCTAGATTCCTCAACCTTGTAAAAACAATTCAAATCGTAAAATTCTATGGGTAATTTGGAATTTGGACTTTAGACTTCTTTAGAGCTCTTAAGTTTTAGGTTGTTGGTTGTTTACTTGGAAAAACAATTGAATGAATACATGAGAACTTTTGATGTCAACTACAGAATACAGAACACAGAAAACAAAAGTACTAGAACCAAAACTACAAGTACAACTAAAACTAATAAACATTGTTCTCTTATGGTTTTTGATTAGTTGACAGTTTTTTCCGGTTTGTAGTCTGTAGTTTGTAGGTTGACATAAGAGGCCTTAGTTTTATTTTCCAATTTTCAATTACCGAGGTTCATGCGTCACCTATCAGAAGAACAAGACAAAGATGCTTTCAATGTTCAATTATTGTTTTTCTACTATTATTAGTAAAATTATATAAAAAAACAAATAAAATCATTTTTCTTTTGATTATGAATGTGTCTAGTTTCCAGCAATAAAAAGTAGAAATCTTGATGCTGTTAGCTGTTGTGTTGAATGCACATAAAAGTCAAAAGAAAACTAAATAAAAAAAACAAAATGGGAAAAATCCAAATCCGAATCCGAATTCCAGTGCACTGGAAAAATGACATCTCGAATCTCGACTCTCGACAACTTGTCTTCTCACTTGATACAAGTAGGAAATCCTCTTTACAGAGGATGACAGAGCTCAAAACTCAGAGCTCAGATGTCAAGAGATGCAACTAAAAACTAAAAATATCCTACATGGTACATTTTATATTTGGTTTCCTTCACTGTAGAATGTGGAATTCACCCCATTAGAAAGCTTCCTTCCTTTCGTTTTTCTGCTGATAGATTGCGGTTAATGGTTAATGGGATGGGGCGGTGGGCGTGTAGAAGGGCCAGTGTCACTGCCATAGTAAGTAAGTGCGAAGTTCTATGAGAAAAGAAATCGGATGGAGAAATCATTAACGTTAAACTTGCAAGTTGGAACTTGGACTTGTCACACAAAATGACATGGAATTTTACCCCAAGCATTTTTTCCAACACAAAACACAAACTTGTATTATGCATTACGCATTACATATGTATGTACAATACTTTTGAGTTTTGAGTTTCGAGCTTTGAGTTGACTCAATTCTTATATCATCTTTTCAGTTCAAAATTCTCAAATACGTCATCATTTTCTTACGTTTTTGCTATTCTTGTACAGAATTTTATGTTGGCTGTCGGTGGAATACGTATAGGTAGACTGTAGACACCAGACTTTTCTTATTACGATTACGGTTTACGGTTTACGGTTTACGGTTACTCATAATTCATAATATTATAAATTATAAGTAAGAAGTAAACTGTAACAAATTGAAATTCAAAATTCAACTGACTCTACACTCTACACTCTACATTCTACACTGTACGTATAGTGTAGAATTTAAGTTTTATGTAGGAAAATGCTCTTTACTTGTCATTTGCTATTTGCTATGATTTGGAGCTTGTAACTTGTAAGTTTATTCTATATTATTACTATGTGTATTATATCTTTCTACTTTTCTCTCCCCCACCGCCACTGGATACTGGATAAAGACGAAAAGAGAAAGGAAAGTGACGTTGAATAATTCAAAAATTTCTCGCTGCAATAAACAGCTCGTTCTTTATAGATGGGTTTTCTGTTTCATGAGCCATGAGCTTTGAGGTTATAGCCTCGAGTCTAGAATACAGAGTCTAGAGTCTAGAGTCTAGAATCTTGAGTCACGGGAATGAGAAAGAAAGCGAGAACAAATTACGCAAGAATATATTTTACACAAAATTAACATTATTTTGAGCACTTGACACTTGACATCTAACATCTATAATATGTAATACGTAACGTCTAACGTTCTCCTCTTTAGTTTCTACTTTATACTTTGTACTGTTTTGGAGATATCTACCGTAAAAGCTCTTTTAGTTTCGCACTACCCCATAGTTTCGCAGCCTCTAATAGTTTCGCATGACGCTGTGTGTGTATTTCAATAATATCGCAGCTTCTAATAGTTTCGCAGTACCAAGGAAACATTTCCAATAGTTTCGCAGCGAAACTAAAAGAGCTTTTACGGTATGTGTATTTTGTCTGTACTTTTGACCTCCTTTTAGTCTCATTGTTTCATTTTACACAGTTCCACAATTCCAGAGTTCATAGTTTTACACAGTTCGTCGTCCTACATTTTCTATCGCAGCTTGTTGAAGCAGAGAAAGTCTTTCATTGTGACTTTTATTTTCGATCTGCATCTGGTATCTAGTATCTAGTGTCTGGTAAAATTTAAATGTGGAAAACTCGTGCAGAATAGTTAAGAAAAATCAAGATAGGTCAAAACCTGAAATTGATGACTATTCAATATTCAGCAATTCAAAGGGAAAAAAGTTGCCAGGTGTAAAACGTACCTTAAATGGTAAATGTGTTATGTATTGTGGAAAAAGTACACTTTGATTTTTGAAACTTGATAGGAAATATGAAATATCAGTGAATGTTGAACATGTTTCTACAAGCATGATAAACGATAAGTGTTTTTGATTTCATCAAGTCTGTCACATTCTTTTTTGGTCTGGTGCGAAGTATCAAATTTGAAGCCATTCATGTGACAAAAGAGATGAAAGAATGATCAAGAATTCAAAATTCAAAATTCGAGAGTTCAAAGAATCCCATTATATGTTTTCCCTGAAAACAAATCATGCAGAAACATATCATATAAAATATGTAAATATCTGATGTCGAGTATGTCGTGAGTCGTGAGTCGTAAAACGTACTGATAACATTTCTGACTTGTTATATAAACTCTAAAGCATTAATTTTTCTTTCATTTCATTTCATTTTTGTGTACTTTCAGTGAGGAAGAGCTATCATTTTTTCCAGCTCCGAGAAATCGTGGCGTTTTAAATGACAACCTCAGTATTGACAATATGAGTTTGGGAGACGAAGACGATCTGCATTTATCACCACCTCAACCTCTGTCACAACGATGTCCTTGTGATCCTCGACTCCTACTTGATTCACACAGCTCCTCATCCCCTAAAAGCTGCATCATTTCTTGAAACCCGAAATCCGGAACATTCTACCTTTTACTTTCTACGTTCTACTTGATGTATGCATTTTCATTTTTTCACACAGATTCTCTATCAACTGTATCAAATATCAAATATCAACCATCAACCATCAACCATCAACAATCAGCGTAGACTGTAGACAATAGACAATTCCAGTTTGTATTATTTTTTTAAAAGCAGGGTGACAAGATAAAATATTGAACGTGCATTCTCAATTGTCAGTTCTACGAATGAAATGACAAAGAATCCATATTTTAGATTTTAGATTCGACCCAAAAGTTACACGAATCTAGAATCTAGAATCAAGAATCAAGAATCTAGATAGGACCTAAAAGTTGCAGATCTGTCATTTTCTAAAGTAGACTTTGAATTTTGAATTTTGATAGAAATCTCATTACCACTGACAATGTCATTCAGGTGTGAAGCGTATTGATTCAAATTTCAAATGGTTCCAGTAGCTATGAATTTTAGTTACCTCTCCTTCTCTACACAACTTCTAACAAGCTGTTCAATGTTCAATGTTCACGGTTCACGGTTCAACGAGTATTGAGTGTTGAGTTTGAAAACTTTTGTGACTTGAAATTGTAAATAGTTAAAAGAAAATGTAGTATCAAGTGTCAAGCGTATACAGTAGAAAGGGTAAATATTATGAAACGTTAGCAGTTATCACTTTTCTTCCATGGCCAATGGATTCAAAACTCAAAACTCAAAAAGCGTCATATTTTCTCCACTGCTTTGTGCATCCGAAACCCGAAACGACAAAATCCGGAATACGATAACAATGCCAAACAAAATTTCCTCGTCATGTCACAAAAATGATGCAAAGTACCAGAAGAAAAACACCTGAAGGATGTTTAAACATGTGCCAAATTTTTCAGCCTGTGCAATTCATACTTGATACTCATACATTGTACATCGTTCATCATACAGTTTTAAAAAAGTAAACATGTACAATGTACAAGGTACAAAAAAGAAGGATTTTCTGTACGTGGTATAGAAATCAACTACAGATTACGGATACTTTATATTATGTTTTATGCTTCGGTGTATACATATTTGTATAGTTATTATTCTATTATTAATAATATTATTGTATAGTTTGTAATTTGTTATACTGTCGTGATGTTACTTAATTTTTATTCAGTTTAGATTTTAGTGCATGTGATTTCGATTTGGGATGTTATGTTGTGTGAGAACAGGTAAAACTACTAAAAGTAGTGAATATGGAGAAAAATAATATTATTTCTGTGCTATTCTACGGATGACGGAGAATCATGAGCGTTAAGTGTGATTAATATTCAGTATTCAGTATTATGCATTATTATTAACTATTTATATTGCGCGTAAAAAATAGAATAAAAATAGTGTGACGTTGAGTCTTGAGTCTTTGGAATCAGAATTAAAAATCAATCAGCAGCGGAAAAATCTCTAATGTGGAACATTTTGAGATTCCTTTTTCTTGAACGACAAATAATATTGATGATGTGAGGCGAAATATATTATGCTGTACACTGTACAATGTACACGTAATAGAATAGTAGGATAAATATTAAACATTAAATATGTATTAAATAAGTATTAAGCTACGAATTACGAATTATTTAACGAGTCTCAAGTCTACTCCAAAATTTATGGCAAAATAAAACATGCATAAGTACGTATAAAATTATGACATTAAGAGTCGTAATGATTAAGACGGTAAATTATGAATTATGACCGTATACATAATACATAAATATAAATGGTACATTGTGCATATTGAATATTGATATCTGATATCCATAATTCATAATTCATAAAAAAGTAATACATTATTTATTATTTACTACGTATTAAATGACGAGACATAAAATATGAAATCTGAAACAGTGGATGGATTAAAATGACGCAGAAAAAAGAGCGAAGCACTACTAAAAGTCTAGTTGTATAATTATTATTAAGTTTTATTAAATGTAAGTAAAAGTAAATTAAATCATAACTACATTGAACTACTACATAAAAATAGTATATAAATATTACACTAATTGATGAGTAACTAGAGCCACTGCTGTGACAATCACCATGGTTTACGTATTATATATATATATGTGTCATCCCATATGAATTGTGGCCGTTTGGAATTTTATCAGAAAAAATAGAGCTGTGCACAGAAAAAATATTGTAACTCTAAGAAAATTTTCCCGCCAATCAATGTTTAAAACTTTTCATCATTTGCCCAGGTCTATCCTCTAAAATTTAGTTTCTAAAATCGCCGCTTGGTTTAAATTACAAAGTTACAAACGGCCACAATTCATGTGGGACGACACACATATTATATTATGTATGTAATATAATATGTAAACCATGGTGATTGTCACAGCAGTGGCTCTAGTTACTCATCAAATGATGATGATGATGATGAATGATAAATGATGAATAATAATAATGTAAATTCTATCTTATCAGTACTAAAACTATTGTATTACAAATTACAAAGAAACAAGAAACGATAATACTCAACTAAATCATAGGTTCTAAATTGTACATGATACAACATAACATAGAAAATACCTAGTAAGATAAAGTGGAGGGTATGAAATATGAAATATGAAATATGTCTCTTGTTTTTATTACTTTGTACATGGTACACTATAAACTACAAAACAAAAATGAAAAGAAATTGAGAAAAATATTTAAAACATTTAAGGTCCTCGATCCTCAATCCTCTATAGAAACTAGAATATTTCATCCTCAGATGTCTGAGAGCTTTAACTTTTAACTTGTTCTTTTGAAAAATATTATTGAATTTTAAACTGTACAAATCATTTGTGTACCTAAAATGAGAATGAGACACGTGAATAAAATCCATCGTTTGTCAAACACGTGGAGCATAAATAATAAATAATGTTCACTTTCTTTCTTCATATTTCATACACCCGCACCAACATCTACACCCACACGGTCACTTCAAAGTGCTGTACCGTATTTTGATAAAATTGCAATTCAAATTTACATTTCCATATCCCTGAAACCTCCAAATTTCAAGCTCCAAAGCTAATTGATGTGAAGCATAATGTTGATAAATCTCCGCATTCACTACCACTGCAAACTGTATTATATATTATAATATATTATGTATACCATATGTATGTCTTACGATACGAATTGAAAATATACAAGTAGATCTTTTCTATATATCTGTAGATTCTAGATTCTAGATGTAGGTTCCTTCTTTCTCAGAAATGCAAATTTGGGCAATCAAAAATCCAAAATGGCAAGTGGCACATAACGAATATTGATGAGGATTATGGAAATGTGGAATTGGGATTTTTTTTCATTTCACTCTCATTTGATTTCTTAATAATCGGAGATTGAAGATCAGAGATCAGAATGCACAAATACATCAAACCTCTAGACTCTAGAGCTCTGTGATTTCCGTATTCCGTATTCCATATTCCATATTCTGCATTCGCATACAAATCACAAATCAACATGGACCACCCACCACCCGCAATCGGCAAACATTTCATATTTCATATTTCATACATACTGTTTATTAGGCCAACTTGAAAGCTGTAGGTTGGAAGCTCGAAGGATCGGAGAGATAGTTCACGTGTAGAGTGTACAATTCGAGTTAATGTGGAAGTTAGTGGAAAACTTTATGGACTGAATACGATGAGCATATCCACATGTATAACAAGAAACATAAAGCATATATAAAATTTACAATATACACAAAACGCAAATAGCTGTAGCTGTTGAAAGTTGAAAGAATCCAGAATACAAAATCCAGAATCCACATTTTCCTCCCACCTACATTCTTCATAATATAATATAACACAGTGTACATGGGACATTGAGAGAAACATTTTCCCTGCAGTTCACTTCCTCATACTTTTACACTTGACGCTGATGATTGGCGACGATGATCACGATGCGATCCGATGCAGTGTGATGGTGATGATGGGTTGATAAAAAAATGAACCAAAACCCAAACCTAAATACATTTGTACATACATGTATTTTGCAGCACGTAGTGACAGTGTACACGAGCTCTTTAGAGAGAGAGAGATAGAGGTTGCACTTGGATCAAGGATTAGATAGATATATATACCTATGTAATATGTAGATTGTAACATAGATGGTACGGTAAAAGGAAAAACAGGCAAGAGAGAGAGAGAGCAAAGTAGGCATGCAGTAATTGAAAAGGTATCGAATAGAAAGCTGGGAAGATTTTATCCTGTTTAGGATGAGCGAGAGAAGGACGAGAGAAGGACGAGTGAAAGAGTGAGAGAGTGATGACTTGATATTGAAGATGGGAGAGGATAAAAGGAGTAAAAGTGCTGACTGGTGCTAAATCTAACAAGAAGGGATGTGAACGATGATAGATTGCCACAGCTATTGTAAACCAGAACAGAACCGAGCAGAGCAGAACACAGAGGAGCTTCCACTACCTTTTACCTTTTGACTTGAGAATTGAGAATTGAGACTTGAGACTTGACTTTCACTGTCTTTCTCCTCCTTCCTCTCTGTCTGTCTCTTGAAAAAATGAAATATTACTACAAACTCGTAGACAAATTCTCACTCCGATTACCTAGATTCTAGATTCTAGATTCTAGGTAGAAACTAGGTTCTACATTTTAGAGCCTAGAGCCTAGAGTCTGGATTCTTAAAATCTTAAAAACATGTCATAAATTTATACAACTATTAGGTCACGGGTAATGTGGAATAGAGATATGCAAGAGTTTATATACTTTCACCATTCACCATTCACCATTCACCTTTGCATTATGTATGTCATCTCGTGTCTGATTTGCTCTGATTCGAAAATGCACCAAAGTTTACAAGATTCTCTTATCCGTGTTGTTTTGTGTACTCTTTAGTGGATTACGCAATACTTGCCAGTCCTCTAGTCCCCAGTTCTAATGGCTGTGTTAGAAGCAACATAATGTGTACAGTGTACAGTGTACCGTTTTAAACAAAAGAGAAGGCGGAGAGGATGCATATTGTGTGTAGGTGTACAATGTACAATGTATACTGTAGAGTAATTAATGGTGACGAAAGGACGGAAAATCAAATTAAATGAGTTGTGAGTTGTAAATTTTGAGCAAGAGCACAAAAGACAAAGACTTATCTTACATCTCATGCAAAATGTACATCATATGCATATTTTAGCACTATTTTCTTATTAGTGAGCAAGTCAAGAATAGAATATAGAAACGGGTAGCCATTTACCATTTAAAGTAGTTAAAAATAAGAAACAGGGACAGTCAAAGTGGAGGGTAGAGGGAAATTAGAGAAAGTGAAAGCGAAAATGAAAATGAAAATGAAAGTGGACCTGGAACTGGAACTGCAACTGTTAAAATATCACAGAGAATGACAGGAGTTGGATTTCGTTAAAAGTTAAAATCCTTGTACTGTGTACCTTCAAATTTCAAATCCCACAACTTCCAAATTCCAAACTCCCCTTGTTAATCACGCTGTACAATAAACTACTTGAGTACTTGTTTTCGTCCAGGCCGTGGAAGGAAAAAGAGGAAAACGGAAAAACGCTCCATATTTCGATCATTTTCTTTCTACATTTTCCGAGTTGATGAAGTGGCAAGAGCTTTAACTCTACAGTTTACTTGGGTCTTGAGTCTTCAGTCTTGTTGGTTGGGTCGTCATCAGAATACAACGCTGACTCACAAATTGTCCCTGTCAGTATAGGTACTTCACTCTTTACTCTTCAGTTCCAGTTCCAGTTCCAGTTACAAACAGTTCAAACGGGGACATTTTATATAACAAAGATGAAAGAACGGCTCTGACAGTTCCATAGCATTGAGAATCGAGAATCGAGTATCGAATGCAAGCTGACTAAAGTGCATCCACACATAACAAACTGTTACTGTATACAATATACACTGAACAGTGTACTGTATGATGTATGAGGCATGAGTTGAAATTGGAATAGGTACTTTCAGAGTAGTGTTAGATAAATATCTGTATCTGCATCTGTACATGGGCTCTTTCCATGTACAGATCAAAGCCCAAGCCGAAGCCAAAGCCAAAGCCAAAGCCAATTAAGGGGAAACGGACTGAGCAAGCAATTTGTTTACCCACATCAATTACAGGAACGGAAATCTATCCACATTCTACATTCGACACCTCCGGAAAATGTTCCTATAATATTCACATGTAAAACACATGCATAAACATGACACATACGATGGTCTAGTGTCTAGGCTAAATTTAGTTCACATCACATCACATCGCAGCCCATTGAATTTTGCATTGCAATGAATCCGCGTCTGAATCGGATATCTGTCTCATGTCTGATGACTAATTTGGAGCTGGTGGAGGAAGGTAAGTCACTACATTCTACATTCTAGATTCATGTGTGGTATGCAGTATGCACAAACTTGGAATGGACATTGACGAGACACAGAACATTGGACTCGACGCTTCGACTCTTTACACTTTTACTCCGTTGACAGGAAAATATATAGAGAATCAGAGAGTGCAATTCACAACTCTCAACACTATTCTGCACCAATACTATTCTTTCATCCTGAAAAAGCACAAGTGGCACAAAATTTAGCAGTACAAATAGTAAAATGACACTATGGACTATGGGCACTATTTCTTCATTCCTCTAATTTATCTTGCACCTTGCGTCTTGAGTGTGGAGACCTGAGTTTACCATTATTTATTATTTATACAGGTAGCGGATGTTCATGCTGAAAGTTGACAATGAAAAGAGGTCACTGAAGTACGGAATACGGGGTATCTGAAGGAGCTTGAACATGAACGCTGAACACCAAACATCCAGTGTCCGATCTGAGAAAGAAACTAAGAGGAAATGAAAACATTTCATTTCATTTGCTCCTTACTCATCTCATCTCAAGACTCTAGACTCTAGACTGAAGAATCAAGAATCAAACGTTCACAAGTCCAAACGACCTGCCAGCTGAATGAATACGTCTCATTTACAATAGCCACAAACATTTGACATTTGACATTTGACCGCTGTGATGAAAACAGGAAGTGGGGGAATGTCAACAAAAAGTTGAAACTCCAACTTGCAATTCCTAAATACTAAATACAAACTGCAGTGCACGTTAAACCTTTTTTTATTTCCAAGTTTTCCATTTTCTACTTAAAATGTTGAATCCACATTGCATCACACGCTCATGAGTTCATGAGAAAACGCTCTTGGACTTTATTTATTTTATATTAAATGCATATTACACAGTCAGAAAAGTTTAGTCCAATACCGTAGAAAGGCCCCAACAGTAAAAATACCATACATTTTGCATGATATC
>JAQGBH010003039.1:0-21453 GCA_034698265.1 Sminthurinus aureus | reverse complement strand
TTGAAATGGATCTAGCCAGTTATTGTATATATATATATATATATATATATATAATTGACACGATCGAATATAGACAGACAATACACGTGTAGTAATTTTCAAGTAGTATGTACAGTACTTACACGTTAAACATTAAATATATCAGAATTAAGTTTTTAATTTCTACTTGTCATATATAATTCAACCACATTTTCGTGTCAATTTTAACATAATATATTATTTACACAGATACCTATAATCTATAATGATACAGAATGTACAAGATATTGTGTAATGCTCACTTATTATTATTTATTTTTTTACGATTCAAAGTCATATATTATATTATACATTCAGTGACAACCTCTTTTACCAGTGATTGAGAGTCTATCCTCATCCGTTTTAAAACGACATTGTATCTAATTGACACATACACTACCCCTGTTTATGACTTATGACATAATACATGTATAGTATGTGTACACACGAATGTCTGTCTTAGTATCTATTTTGCTCCAAATATTACGAGATTGCAAATAAATATAATATTTTTTAATACATATAGTGGTGATATTGCGTATGTACATGCACATAATAACACATAACGCAAACAAAATTTACAAAACACTACTAAAAGTGAAGAGAGAACCCCGAGATTTATATTACACATTTACACATGTTTGAGAGAAATGTACAACATGTCTAAGGTATACATATATGTACCTCACGCAAAATGTATAAAAACATGTCATGTCATATAATTAAAAATGTATACCTAAAAACTACGTTTGGGTCAGAAAAAATAAAATATCATCTGTTTACACGGATTACAGAAATTTTATAATATCATGATGCATCTATAAAAATAAACAATGGTACAGGAGTACCTAAAGAGGGAGCGAGCTAGGTGAAACGAGAGATTATCATACTATCATGTAATGCACTAAGTCTGTCTGTCACGATGTAGAGAAAATGCGACGGGGAGACCCGGGACCATGCGGAAAATCCGTTTCAGGCAATTATAAGACTTTAACTTTTTTTCGGATTTTTCGAAATTTTTCAAAGTCCCCAACCACATGGGGGTGTGACTCAAAAAAACCGAAAAATCTAGGACCATGCGGAAAATCCGTTTCAAGCAATTCTAAGACTTTTTCAAAAAAATATTTTTTTTTTGACAAAAAACCCGGGTTTCGGAGGGTTCCCGGGGTCGTAGAGAAATCTCAAATACATACATCGATGACGGCCATAATGACAATGCCAATAAAAAAAACCCCATGTGATTTGGTCAAGCCGTTCGGCTGGAACTGTGAAAAGAACAGACAGACAGACAGACGGACAGACAGACAGACAACATGATAGAATAAGGGGAGCTCGCTTCGCTTGCTCCCTAACATAAAGTCCTAATTTTGTAGATCGTAGTATAAATATGCTCATTTTTTGTAAATATTTTCTGAATTATTTTTATACCTCAGATAATGTGTTAGATGAAATAAATCATTAACTTTTGAATCAAGGAGATTATTTCTTCCCCACAATTTCTAATTAAACGTACTTACAATTACTATGTGTCAATAAACTACTCAGAATCTGATTTACCAGCCCGATGTCAATTTTACTTTACAAAGGCTAGGTTTTTTTTTGTAATTTGCATAGTGTGTTTCCTCAAGGAAACTCTTTCATCCTTTTCAAATAATTTAAAATGCAATTCACAGCATTTGCAAAGAAAGTAAGAATCTAAAAAAAGGACTTCTTTTTTTATAGAAATAAATTACTCAGTAACACAAATTTAAAATATTAGACGAGTTATTACACACTAAATAATAATATATGTGTGTATATCTATATATTTACTGAATACATGAAACTCTTTGAATTATTAAAAATTACAAAAATCTATATCATGATTTGTGGTTTGTTATTTTGTATAGTTTTGAACAAGTACGGTATGTAAAAGAGCTAGAAGAAAGAGATTTATAAAAAAATTTACGGTTAGTCCTTTCCATAATATATTATTATTACATTGCATAGTAATATGTTATTTTTTCTTTCAAATTAAAATGTAATGTATTATATTATATATAAGAACAATTTTTAATTTTTAGTCAGTAAAAATTTTTGACATAATAATATAATATAATATAATCTATAGTTCTTTATAAATATCACATATTATAATATTAAAATTTCGTCCACTTTTCAATTAACGAAATCGTCATTAAATATACAGGTGAAAGCTACATCTCAGAGATCATAGCTTATAAAGGAGAAATTTTTCATGTAAAAATATACATATTGCTGAAGAATGACAGGCAAGTTATACAGTTTTATATATATATATATACGCAAATTTTATACCTACATAAATGCATATATATGCACATCTCAAACTACTAGAGTATAATATTTTAAACATGCGTTTTGTATATATATAAACATAAACATTTCGGTGTACGATGCACGGTATGAATATTTAAACAGGAAAATGTTAAACAACTTCGTATAAATGTGTCGCACATCTTAAAATGTTGTAATAACTAAATTAAATTAAAAAAACTTTGATGGAGAAATAGCTACGTAATTATTAAAGCTATAATATTAAATTATTTATGACATATAAAATTAATTCTAAGTTCGTAGTAAACTATCGAGTACAAAATAAAAAAGACAAACAAAATGGTTAAATTTAACCGGAAAGGATTATTTGACCGACAACAAACTTTAAAATATAGTAAAACGTAAACACTGGACATACTAATCTTCTACAGTAATCTGTCTACAAAAACTATCATAGTGTATAATACAATAAATTTTAGGAACTGTGCTTAAAACTGAACAATAACTAGTAATACTCATATGAAAATGACATAAAATATAAAACATCATTGATGTATATAACATGTATATATAATATTATATATTAATCATAATAAATACATGATCAAGAAAAGTTTTAAAAATTACACGAGACCATGAAAGCCGAATTTTTGCTAATATTTTGATCCCAAGTATGTTGATATACTTGAATAATAATGATTTAAACAATCAAATTACAATGCTTACTTGTTTCATTTTGATGCATCCTCGATTTTTTTTTCTTCAGTTTTCAGTAAAATAATGTAATATCTTAGATATTTAATTCACAACTTGGACATTGTAAATGGTTATTTTTAAAACAATCATCATGACAAAATGCTCCACAGCTTCTACACATTATCATTGCTCTCAAATCACAAACACAATTTCCACCACTATCTAAAATAATCCGTCCAACTTCTTCAGCAACACCTTGAAAACTTTGACTTTGAGAATTTAGATTACTATTAACAAGAGTAGTAGTAGTTGTAGTGGAGCCTCCGATAGATACAGGATTTACTGAATTTTGTACTGCATCTACTTTCACATGTGCACCATCTGCTATAGCACTAAAAATATCATATTCCTGACCAACAACACTTTCACTACCATTTCCACATCTTTGAGTAGTATCCGGTATACTAATTACAGGATAATTAGTAGTGATAATTCTAGGACCAACTGAATTATTTGAACCATTTCCTACATTATTAGTATTACTATTTGTCAGATTTACATTGAGAACATTTGAAAGATTTTGATTTCCTGGCGTGGTTCCTACATTTATAACTTGACTGATGGTTTGTGGATGTTGCATGGATGCAGGTGGTTGAGAAACTTGAACCTGGACTATATTTGAATGGTTCTGTATTAAACTGACATTCTGTTGTTGTTGCTGCTGCTGCTGTATTGTGTACTGCAGAGGACGATTTCGTGATATTGTTTGCATTGGATTAATAGTAACCTGTTGAATGTTACCAGATCCATTTTGCCCACTATATAAAACCTAAATGAAAATAGACTGACATTACGTATCGTATATTATAAGGCTAATACAAGGGGGAGTCTTTTATGTTTCTGGCTCACTTTTAATGTAGTATGCCACATAATAACATAAAAAATAGCTAAAAACAAAACTTACTCTTACACCAGATGAGTCCTGAATTTCTAATGGAATTTTCATTCCTCCAGAATTATTCGAAGAAGTTTGTTGCTGCTGAAGTGTAATAGTATTTTGACCAGCTATTGATACAGGTGTCATTGTCATAATTCCACCAGTATTAGTCTGGTTTAGATTTTGGTTTTGATTGGTATTTATAATTAAATTATGTTGATGGGCTTGTAGTGGTGCACTTGAAGATCTTGTTTGATCCATAATCATTTGTGAAGAAAGAACCATAGAAGTTGGAACGGCCAAATTAGTTGGCAACCCATTACTTCCTGTAGAATAAGAATAATTGGTCTAATAAATTAGTCTAATAGGGAAAGAAAGCAAAAAAAGGGATGAAAGGAAAAATGAAAAATCTTGTCCGTACACCTTCGCTTGAGGTCTAATAATATTATTTTTTATTTTTTATACATAATAAAGACTTATTAGACTAACCTGTAGTTTGAACAATTATATACTGTTGTTGACGAGCTCCTTGATCTTGAACATTTACATTGCCTTGTTGCTGAGCAGGTGCCTATAAGAACCAATAGTAGTAGCATGTAAGTATACGTGAGAGGGATAATTTTTTATTTGCTTGAAAATTAAAAAAGATAATATTTGATTAATATTTGACATTATACATAATATATAATATTTACTACAGTTTATAATTTTTCTTTTGTCTTACAGCAATCACTAACTACTGAAATAGATATATTTATTTTTATTTAAAAGTACAAGACTCTATTTTACAAGCTTTCACGATTTGACGTCTAATCAATTATTTGTTATTGTCAATAAATTTCTTATAATATTACATATAGCGAGCACGACAGTATTACCAATCTCAAATTTATTATTGCATTAGTCGTTCAAATGGAGCAAGTACCACTGCTAATAGCATTTTAATGAAACCCATACAAAAAAGAAATAATGTAAAATTACAATACGACTGAACTGGGAACTTGAACTGCTAAACAAAGGACAAGAAAGAAACTGATTGCTGAAACATAACGAATGGGAGTAAAGCGTCTATCAGAGTCGACGAAAATTTAATCTATAAGTGTGCATAAAATATCTGGTACAAAAACATCTACCAAGATACGCCGATTTCATTTAATTCCCGATCAAACATTTGGTAAAGATCTATGGTTAGGTATAATAAAGCCCTTAGAATGACTGATTCGCCGTGATTATTAATTTAGAAGCAAAATTGCGTTGTTTAATGTTTAACTACAGATTATTTAAAGCTACATATTTTAGCGATACAGATAAATAAGCAAAAGAAAACGTATCATTGTAGGAATACAGGGTGTAAGACAATTTTTTTTTATCATTTACATAAATAAATAATACTTGTACTAGTATCAGGTGTAGCATAATATATATACATTAAAAACGAGTTGAGAGGGTGCCTCACCCATATCAAATAAATTATCTATCTATTATCTATCTATCTATCTAATATACATTAAAATACAATACTTGATCAGTCCTCATAAATTATCATTACTAGTTTGAAAAAAAAATCAAATTCAAGATTATGTAATATCAATCAGTCACTGTAAGAATTTTTCGGATCATACACAGGTGACAGGTGAATCTGTTATACTATTGAATACTCTATTCGATATGGATCGTAGTTCAAAAAAAAGTTAAATATTGGGAGGAGTATAAACCTGTTCAGATAGACGTTTAAATACACAATATATCAATATATCTTTAAGCTATTCAAAAAAATCTAAAGCACTGTGAACCATAATTTCCAGAAATTCTTCACACCTATGTTAAGCATGTTGCATAAATGGTATGCATTTCATTTCTCCTCGCAATATGTAATTGATTCTTAAAGTGTCTGTATGTAATGCAAAGCTAACAGTTGCACATTTCATGAAAACAAAGTTAATTCCAAAAAATACGCTTTAAATTTTGACCTGAACCGAAGGAATTTGAGAAAAATTACAATAAAATACAGAATATAATGGTACAAAGTGTATATACGTACATACTATACAGTATGATGCTCTAATGGTACACTTTTACAATCTGTCTTCATGCTTTTTTTGTTATTTTAGGTATTACTATTCTTTATATTTCATACAGCAAAGATACATTTAACTTGGTTATTGAGAATTGAGAGTTACAAATGAGAAACCTTATAGAAAACAAAATAAAATAAAATTACCCTTAACAAATAACATGTTTTTAATTATTTGAAGTAGCGTTTTATAACAGCAACATTAAAAATTTTCTTGTAAAAGCTTAAAAGCATTTTGAGTTTTCAGACAAATTATAGACAACAAATATTTTGACGCAACATGTACAATACTCTGAATGATTATTATTATTAATAATTGCATTTCATTAAAAATAAGAATATTCAATTTTCAGAATTTTTATAAAAAAACTCAAAAGAAACAACGAGCAATAAATTTTTTTACATGTATTCAAAATTACATACAACAAGGCATATTATTAGCACATGTAGTGTAATTTTATGAAATATGCGTACATTCAAAGAGTTTTCAAAGTGAAATAAAGTGAAAGGAAAAAATGTAGAACGTACGTGACAAATGAAATAAGGGACATTTGTTTTTAAAAATAAAGGATTGAAAAAATAGAAGCAAGAAGATCAAGAAATGACATGACAGGGTATCGGAAGTTTTTTGAACCTCACCTGAACAACGACAGGGACATCAACACGACGTTTGTTATTATTAATGTTATTTGTCAGATTCACAGTAGCAGCACATTGATTAGGTTGCTGAGGATAATTATTATTATTATTATTATTATTAAGGTTCAAATTATTCAAAGGAGAGGGCGAGGAAGAAGAGTGATCTTGTAACAATCCAGGACTTGAATTAGAATGCTCACTTCCCGTACTACTTATCCATACAGGTGAAGCTATGGAATTGCAATTACTATTACTATTATTACTACTACTACTTCCACTTATAGGGAATAAAGTTGAAGCTAGACTTGAAGATGATGAATTGGAATTTGATGAAGAAATATTTTCTATTGTTGTTGTAGGAACATCAATTATTTCAGCAATAGCTTGTGGATCTGGTTCTGATATTAAACTATATGGACTGTCAACACTAACTGATATTGCATCTTGTAGATCTAAAATTTGTTCATTTGTACAGTTTATCAAGTCTGTTGGATTTTGTGAAAATTTGTCCATATTTCCATTATGTCCTTTTCTAGTCGTTAAAGTAATACCACCACCACTACTACTACGACTATTGGTGTTGCTATTATTATTACTCGAGGGATCATTTATATGAGTAGTAGTTCCTTCTCCAGGATTCATTACAGAAACTAAAACGACTGATGGTGAACCACTATTATTATTATTATTATTGGTTGAAGTAGGAATATTTGTATTATGGTCAATTTGTTGTTGATGAAGACTCTGATTTGTTTCTTGTTGTCTGTCATTTAATATAAAACTTTGTTGTCCAGCTTGTTGTTGAGTAAAAACAGTTGGCGAGTTTCTTTCACCACTCCCATTGTTCCTTTGACCATTTTCAAATGCTAAGGGTGATATTGGGCGTATGTTGGAAGCTGCTAGTTGATTTGTAATCTGTATTTAAAGAACATATAACAACTTTATTATAATTGTAAGTAGTAGTTACATAGCATCCATATTATAGATAATAAATATTTTAATAATTATGAATGAATGATTATAATTACAAAAATCAGTATTATTGTTATACTTACAAATTCTGCCAAGTTAGAGACCGGGTTGATAATAGTTGTACTTCCAGTTGTTGTTGTATTTGTAGTAGGAGTATTGAAGATTCCACTGGTATTGGTACTATTATTTGCAGTGGTATTATTTTGTTGTTGTTGTTGTTGTTGTTCATTAGTTAAGGTAAGAGATGCAATAGCCGTAGGAGATTGAATATTGCTGTTAATACTTGTATTATTAAAATTTTGAGTACGGAATCCTTCGATGTTTCCACCTCCTTGAGTAACTGGATGACTAATAATTCTCAACGGTGATCGAATCATTTGATTGACTTGTAAATTTTGTTGTTGTTGTTGCTGTTGATTTATTGAATTAATTGCTTGTCTTGTTACAGTAATAGCATTTGAATTTGAAGTACCAGTAGATACAGCAATGGCATTGAGTATATTTTGATTAATATTTTGAATCTGTCCGGTAGAAATTATCTGTTGATCATTTGTACTAATTGCAAATGTTTGCTGTTGTTGTTGTTGTAGGGGGCTTGGAGTTGATCTCACATTGATACTATTGTTGGTATTATTATTACTATTATTATTTCCATCAGCATTACTAATTACAAAATTTCCTCCACTAGTTCTTTTAACCTGTGCTATATTAAAAGAATACGGTGGTCGTAAACGGATAGGACCACTTAAACTATTAATGGGAATTGAAGAAGCTCTATGAATAGTCAACGTTTCTCCATTACTTGTTACAATCTGAGTACGATGAGGAAATCGTGAATTATTATTATTGTTATTTCCAGTTGATGAAGTACTAGAAGTAAAGTTACTATGAATTCTTTGAATTTGGCTCTGAATATTATGATTGTTGTTGTTATTATTATTATTATTACTACTACTACTGTTGTTATTATTGTTAGAAATCTGAATTGTATGAGGCAAAGATCTTGAATTCGGTTGATGAAAAAATGTCGAATTACTACTAATAATTTTTATTGTAGGATTCAATGTCCCTGTTACACTGTTACTTGTCGTGACTGTTATAGACTGAGGAGAACTTGGATTAGACTGGATAAAAACTGGACTTGGGCAATTAGTCATATTATTATTACTACTAGTATGGTTGTTACTACTATTACTATTACCAGTATTTAGATTATTATTATTTGATAAAATTGTTTGAATACTTGAAGCACTATTTGGTCTTGTAGGACGGCTAATTTGTGCTTGAGATATCGGTCTAGTCGTCATTGGTAAAGAAACAGTAGAAAGAGAGGATAAGGAAATCGGGACCATAGTGTGAGATCTTTGTTGTTGACACATAGTATTACTACTATTATTATTATTATTAATTTGCTGCTGCTGCGCTGATTGTGCTTGATGGTGCTGTTGTTGTTGTTGTTGTTGTATCAACATGGCCAATTGCTGAGGTGTTATAAGAGTAGCAGTGGGATGTGTGCTTTGCGCTTGCATATGATTGTTATTATTATTATTATGAATTATACTAGTATTTACATTAGCTGAATTATTACTAGAAGAGGCAGATGCTTGCAATTGCAAATGTGGCTGTTGAATTTGTGAAAATTTGTTATTATTATTGGTGGAATTTGTTGTCCCTACACCATTACCCCCTATTACTCCCCCCAATCCCAAATTGTGCATCAAATTTACCGTATTACTATTTACATTAGAACACAAAGTATTAGTGAGTGCAGTCCCAACAGAAGTAGATGAGCTGGAACTTACGACCAACTGCGGCCGTTGAGATCCACCATGAACAACAATTTGTGGACTTCCAGGACGAATTAACTGTTGAACAACTGTTCCACCTCCAGGATGATGATGAGACGGAGATCCTTGAAGATGATGATGTTGTGCAATTGTCATGGGACTGGTTGTTGTTCCACCTGGTCCAGATATATGAGCCACAATTACCTTTTGATGAGGTTGCATCCCTTGAATATTTATAGGCATGGAAGTTGCCTGCATTGGTGCTTGTTGTTGTATAATTGTTGTTGGCGTTGTTGAACGTCGTTGAACTTGAATTAAAGTTGAATCATTGGTAATGATTTGATGCCTAAATATATTTTTCCATAATATTAATTATTACTCTTTGAAATGATACATGATACATATATGTATTATATATATACATAAACCAATGACTTTCATAGAAATATACTATAATAATTAATAATATATTATTACTTTTTCAAACTTGGTCTATTTTACAAGAATAAGAATTATTTTTTAAAAGAATAAAAATTACCCTTGAAGAGTTTGTTGTTGATTGAACTGTGGTTGTTGATCAATTTTTGAGGGGGCTGAAGGACGAGGTTTAACCAATTGATTTTGTAATTGTTCACGATTACTAGATTTTTGAATTACTGCTTGGCAAATTTGATATGACTGGAAGATTGGAATTGAAACAAAAACACATGCAATTTATGTATATCAATAATACATAATATATACAAGAAAATAATAGGTTTTATACACAGTAGGTATAGGTTTTAATTTTTATATAAAAGAAATTAATTTACTAAAACCAATATTTAAGGTCCTTAAATTAAAGACAAGGGAAAAAGTCACACGAGAATTTACTATACGAGATATACATGCCAATAGGCTAGAAACATCAAAACTTTTTACAAATGTTTTTATGTTTTATGACTTACGCGTTCCAGATTTATTGAACCAGGTGGAACTGTACTTGGTCTTTGTGCCTTAAGCTGCAAGAGGAAACATTGTAACAACAGAGTATGGATAAAATAATTAATTAAATTTTTACTTTGCCTTACTTGAAGAAAATTTAATATATAATAGAAAATCGTATCCATAAATAAAAATAATGAATTAGTATCATGAATGGTTGCAGATATAGAGTAAATAGTTGAAAATTGGAATACGGAAAACGAGGATGAAAGGAATATATAGGCTAATACAATACAAAAGTGAGTAATAGTTATTTATAAACAAGGAGTTAACAATACGGTGATGCATTAGCTACAGATTTATTTATTTGTATGTATGTAGTATAAAATCTCTCTCTCTCTAGTTTGGAAGCAGTATAAAGTTACTACATTAAAAGAATATGGTAATGCAAATTAAAAATACTGACTACATGAATATCAAAATACTCTTATGACATTTTTAAAAACTATTATTTGAGTGATACTACTACTAATAATAATTATTATTATTCTCCTTCTAAATATTGTAAAATACAAATGTACACAAACAACGAGGGGAAAAAATGATTATCTTTCTACATGAAAATATTGTCGTATAATTAATTAAAACGACAAAAGTAGACTATAGTGATAATAATACAGTCGTAATATTATAGTCGTAAAAGATATTACAGTAGAGTAATAGTTCTAATATATTAGAATTTTGAATGTTTGAAGTGGAATAATGAATAATATTAATTATTACTTACATTCAGATAAAATTATTTTATCACACATCAAATCAAGAAAATCCAACAAAAAAAACAAGACTAAAAAAATACATAATTGTTTACAGGCAGAAACTAGAATTGACAACATGAAAAGTAATTACGCATATCTTAAGAGAATATGAAAATAGATATTATTGTTTTTCGTTTATCCAAAGTTTGAAGATGGAAAGATTTTGTTGTCAAAGTTGGACAGACAGACGTTGAAAAATTGTCAGGATTTCATCTAATGTTTGTTTGTTTTTACCATTTTGCATACCTGTTTGGGTTTTTGTAGCCGAATTTTATGTTGTGTCTGTGTCTTACTATTGGCTTGAGACGAACCAACCAAAGCAGGAATCGGATTGGGATTATTAGTAGGAACTTGTGTACTGGTATAGTGATGATGATTTACCTTAACAAGCTGAGCACTCGCCAACTGTTGTTGCTGCTGCTGCTGGACGGTGTTTGTATTACTAATATCGGTCCCTCCAATAGAAACAGTAACTGGAGTAGATGATGAAGTTGATGATGATGAAGTACTACTACTATTACTGTTGCTATTTTCATTCGCTATGTTATTATTAATAGAAACATATGTGTTTGTTGTTGTTGTTGCTGAAGATGTAGAAATAGAAGTAGTATTTGTAGTAGTAGTATTAATTCCAGTTGAAATTATTCCAGGTCCAGGTTTACTTGTTATTGCTCTCAATCCGGTAGAATTTACTCCACCATGTTGTGTTTGTGTGATGGATGTCACATTATCTTTCGTCATTGGGAGTGTTACCATTTTTACAAATACTTGTTGTGGTCTAATTTGTTGCTGTTGTTGTAATGTTAAAGAACTAGAAGGAGACAAAGACGTAGATAATGATGGCGTAGTAACTGCTTGTAATACCTTGGTGGTTGTAATGGTATTACTTGTACTTGTACCTACTGTTGATTCACTTTTATTTACAGGTTGAGATTGCTTTTTTACTTCTCCTATAGATATTGTTGCAGGTACAACAGCTGCTACTGCTGTTGTTGTGTTACTACAAGAAACGGTATTAGTAGTAGTACTTGTTCCAGAAACATCAGTTTGAACGATTGATGTAGGAAGTATTTGAACCTGTACAGTTTTCATTATACCAGCAGTTGCTAAAACTTGTTGTTGCTGCTGCTGTTGGATTTTCTGTATTGATGACGTTTGATTCTGTATAGGGTTTTGTGGTTTAACAATCAATGGCTTTAAGGTGACATCTGGATTTTTTGCTAATTGATTAGTAGCTTTTGCAATTAATTCTGTAATTGAACTTGGATTTTGTTTTATCATTTGTTGTTGATTTTGTATGGTTTGAAGTTTTTTCTGTTGTTCTTGTAATACAATGTCTTTCTTTTGAATTTGTACAACTTGAATTTTCTTTACATTTGCGTGTTGTTGTTGAATGATTGAAATGTCTTTTTTCTGTAAAATGATTGGATTTATTGTACCAAGTTGTTTCTTCTCAGGTGGAGTAGTAGTAGTAGAGAGAGATACAGAAACATCTTTGGTTAATAAAACTTGCTGTTGACTACTAGGTATTACAATTTCTAAATTTTTATTACAAATCCCTTCATTATTTTGAGTATCAGAAGGTATTGTAGACATGGTGGGTATTGGAATTTTTCCAGGTTTAGATTCTGTTTTTCCTTCTACAGCAACTATCATACAATCATCATCATTTTCTTCTTTTAAATTTTTCATACCACCTAATGATGTCCCTTTTGTTGCATTTTCTGTAAATTTCCCTTCAACCTTGCACAAAGACGGGACAACACCTCCTGTGGGCAAGGTAGTAGTAGCAGTAGTAGCGGTTGTTGTTGATGTTGCAACTAATTTATCTTTAATGACAATTTTTGCTTCGCTTACAGGTAATTGTTGTTGTTGTTGTTTTTGAGGATTTACTTTCAGAGTTGTTGTATTTGAGGTTGATGTAGCTTGAATTCCTATTATTCTTTTAGCTTTTATGTCAGTTTTGATTATTGTTGTCACATTATCTTTTGATGGACTGAGTTTGCTAAAAATTGAGTCTTGAGTCTGTGAAGTTGTCGTTTTGCTTACTGGACTTGATTTTGCTTTTAGATTATGTGTAGAGTTACTAGGAGTAGTAGCAATTGGTGTAGAAGCAGAACTAGTTGAAATTGTAACAGGCTTAACTGTAATTCCTTGGGATGAGACAGTTGTATTAGTAGTAGTAGTAGTAGTAGTAGTGGGAGTTGTTGTTGTGGTCGTTGTCGTAGATGACAAACTTTTAAGAGGACTCGGATTAATAATAATAGAAGTTGCGGATTTAACAATTTTTGTATTGCTATCATTGTTATTTTTTATCCCTGTAGTTTTGGTACTACTAGTAGAAGTAGTAGTAGTGGTAGTAGATAATTTTGGTACTACAGATTCTACATTAGTGGCCAAAACAACAGCAACAGTAGTTGTAAGAGTAGGACTAGATGTTGTTGCACCCTGAGAAGTAGTAGTTGTTAAACCTTGTTGTTGTGAACTATTTTTAACATGAGATGTAACAGGATAGTTGTTATTTTTATTTAACAGTATTTGTTTTCCTGAAACAATATCAGTATTTATCTTAGCTGGTTGCTGTTGTAAAAGAGTATCACTAGTTGTTGTTGTTTTTACTTCTGGTTGTTCTGGAAATGATGACGTTGATGAAGAGGGGGTACTACTACTATTTGTAGTTTGAGATACATTGAGCGTGTTGGATTTTTTATCAATCACTTTAGTTGTTGTTGTACTAGTACTAGTAGTAGTAGTAACAGTTGAACGAGTACTAGTGCGTGGTGTAGTATCACTATTGACGGACTTTGGACTCATAGATATAGCATTACTGTTATTACTGTTGTTATTACTTGTAGTAGCAGTAGTAGTAGTAGTAGCAGAAGTACTCGTCGAAGAAGTGCAGCTTGTAGAAACAGTAGTAATTTTTATTAGTTTATCACAATTATCTATTCCTTCTGTCATCTTAGGCTGTGTCACTACGTTTGGTAATACCAATGATGTTGTAGTTGGAGTTGATATTACAGGGGTTTTATTTACTACTACTATAGATGGAATATTAACATCCTGTTTTAATTTTGTATTATCTCCAGATATATCTTTACTTGGACTAGTTGTGATACTGGTTTGAAAATTTTGTGACTGGACAATGTCAGTAGTAGTTGTAGAAGTTGCAGGAGATGGGAGTTTTTCATGACAATCTGAAGAAGAAATTTGCTCTGTTGATTTTACAGATGTAACGGGTTCTTCCTTTTGCTCTGATATACTTTCTTGAATTTGTGATATAACAGGTGTTGTTGTTGTAGTACTAGAATTTTCTAAACTAGAATCACTTGTAATATCCTCAACCTTGTTTGTTTGAGAACTTGTGGATGGTATGAGAATCGTAGAAATATTATTCGATTGTTTATTTAAAGGTAATTCTTGTGTACTGGATGTTGGTTTTGTGCTGTTAGTACTCTTAGTACTTGACTTGATTTCTTCTGTATTTGAAGGCTGTGCTTTAGGAGATGAAATTGGTACTAATGAAGAATTGAAAGACAATTTTGTAGATTCATTTGTTGTTGATACAGATGCTACAGTCACAACAGGAAGTTGTGATGACGAACTAGTCGCAGAAGTAGTAGTAGTAGTAGTAGTAGTAATGGCAACCACAGGAGTAGGTGTAGTAGTTTTTGTTGTTTGTAGTGAGGACGACGACGTTGAGGGTGACGTTAATAATGTTGAAGGCAATGATGTAATTGTAGATGATGACTGTGAGGGATTATTTAACAATGGAGACGAAACCACTATAACAACTGTATCACTTTCACCTAATTTGGATTCACTTGTAACCGATTTTTCAATAGAACTACTATTGTCAATTTCAACAATGATAGTTTGTTCTGGCACATCATTATTATTAATAACTGAAAATGAGGAGGATGGTTCAGTAGTAGTACATAACGATGATCCTTTTTCATCCTCATCACTTGCTTCTACTACTACTACTTGTTCTTGAATTTGAGGTGAAGAAATTAAAGAACATGTATCAATTTGTTCTGAATTTGAGTTTGTTTCTTCTTCTGTTGTAGGTTCTGGGGACTCTGATTCTCCATCCAAATCTCCATCGATGAAAACTGGGGTTGCAGGTTGAATTTCATCTACTTTTACTTCCATATTGAATGCCACTATATTTTTCGTTGTAAGAAGCATTGCATTTGTTTTTTAAAAAAGAGAAAAAAAGAAGACAATACCAAAAAATGTATTAAATGAATAAATATGAAAATTTAAAGGGATACAACATATTATTATTATTGCACATTATAGATTAATTGATTATTTTAATATTTGTATATACATATAATATATATGCAAAATTAAAAATTAAAATGATTATACTACCTTGTTTACCAGAAGGCGGCATTGGTGGGATAATTTTAATCTTTTTGATCAACACTGGTGGTTTTTCATCAACTTTACCGTCATGACGATCATTAGAATGATTTCGTTTTGTAGCTACAGATGACTTTCTGAGCAAATTGGTGGGACTTGAAGAAGTTTTCATATTATCATTACAACTACTACTACTACTGAGATTTAGAACTTCAGACGAAACAACAGAAGGACAAAAAGTTGAAGGTGAGGATGTAGAAGCTACATAAGTATTTTGATTTTGACGACTATCATCTTCCATTTCACTATCATCATCGTCACTACTACCAACTACATAATCCTCATCATCACCGTCATCCTCATCATCATCATCTTCATCGTCTTCATCAAGCATCATATGAGCTTTTCTTTTATCGGTTGTGATAGTAGTGGGTAAGGCTGTTTTCTGTTGTCTTTGATTGTGGAGGCTGGGTTGTAATGAAGAGCGAGATGAGGCATGTGAGAGTGAACTGGTTTCTGTTACAGTAGAAATTCGATTTGTATTCACAGTAGGAGAAACTGAAAGACGAAGACTTTGTCTAGCTGGAGGAGATCTTCTTAACCCATGTATTGTAGTTGAAGTAGCTGTATGAGGCAAAGACGTTTTTGTAATTGTTGACGATGTTTTACTTGTCATTGTTGATGAAGTAGAAGTGGTAGTAGACGTTGTACCATGTTTTTCACCCCATATTGGTTCAAAATGTTTAACCTACATAAAAAGAATTTGATACATTTTAGGAATAATAATTATTATTATTATCATTATTATTGTTTTAAAAGATTATGATAAGAAACGAGAAATTATTATTATTATTATTGTAAAGTATTTTTCAATGATCAGTGTTAGAGTAAATATTTGAAACTACTTATTACAAATATATAATAATATTATATTATTATAATAACAAGTACCTTCCAAGGATCTAATTTTAATCTCTCCCTTTCTGCTTCTTGACGATTCCTTTGTCTTTGATCTGGTGTCAATTCACCTGCAGTCAACTTTTCTGTCCATTCCTGACACGATTTTGTAAAAAATTCGTTTGTCAGTGCAGTACTGCTCAACCTATTTATAAATACATGTACAAAATAATAATAATAATAATCTTTACTTTAGTATTCATTCTATTGATTAAAAATTAAAATCATAGATAACCATATTTGTACGTAAATTATTAGGAACAATTATTATCATGTATGGTTACATAATAATATTATATTCTTACAGCTAAAATGAGCACGTGTGATTAAAGTTTGTTTATTAATATTAAACATGTGTACAAAACAAATAATATGAATCTAATACTTTATTGATAAAGACTAAATACATAAAAAGGCATTTCTTTATAATATGTAGTCTTACTTGAGTCCTTCCGAACTACTAACAGCATCAACTTCGGGCAAAAGTTGTAAAAGTTTGTACTGATACAGAGCTGGAAGTAAAGAGAATGTATGTTTATTGAGAATGGCTCGGAGATTAACTTGAGTCAAGACGGATCCCGGTGTTTCTAAATCTATACACCCTTCCTTCTTTGTTTGTTCCAATTGTTCAGCCGTTGACAGTTTTCTATTATGCCTTCTTCGTGGACGGTATCCAAAACCTGATTACAACAGAAAAACATGTTTAGATTACAATAAGTATTGTTGTTTTTTGTTTTGCACAATATTAATACGAATAATATTAATTAATTATTATTATCTTCATATAGCAAAGCCATTCTACAGCATGAGATATGTATATATGTATATTCCTCTATTGATAATTAATCAATTGTAAACTATATAATAAATATATATAGATATATCTTACCAGGGATCGATGCTAGTACTTCTTTCATAGTTTTGGCTTTAGGGGATGATGGTTTGTAAAACTGATGTTGTTGTTGGAGTAAATTAGATGAAGGAGTAGTAGATGACTGTTTAGGTTTAACAATGGGAGGAGGAATAACAACTGGTGTTGATGGTGGGTTTAATTTTAGTTTTTCTGCCGATTCCATAGCTAATTCTGTCATTCAAAAAGGAGAGAGAGAGAGAGAGTGTTTGGTTAGTTTTTATGCAATAAAAATCTTATACAATTTAGGACATAGTATTTGTCCAAATTTTGTAATTTTCAATGAGGTTATCAATATAATAGCTTATAAAAAATACTTAATTAGAGCTATACATTACTACTACTACTACTAATAATAATTAAGTATCCTATTAAATAACAACTTACGATTTTGAGCAGCTAATGTGGCAGCTTTTACAACAGTTCTTGTTCTATAAATAGAAGTATTTGCTAATCTACTTGGGGTAAAAAGTCTTTTTCTTCTCTTTCTTTTTGTTGGTACTTTTATTGGTTTTGTTGGAGTAGTAGGGGCATTAGTAGTAGTTATTATATTCGTCATAACATTTTTATTAGTAATACTACTTGTAACAGAATCTAATGTCACAACTTTAATATCCATTGAATTAGATATTGGTTGGTGTTGGTGTTGATGTTGTTGAGTTGGTAAAGGATGATGATGGTGGTGGTGATGGTGATGATGATGCATTTCCCCACCAGGTACAATAGGAGAAATTGTAATTTTATTATCATCATTTTTATTTGTCACAATGGGTACTGGTAGTAATGGATTTGTGATAGTTATTGAATGTTTGGGATTAAATTTGATATTTAACGGATTACGACTTTTACTACTATTAACAGAAATTGAAGAAGAAGAAGAAGAAGAAGAAGGAGTGTTAGTTGTTGTAGTAGTTTTTGGACTACTACTACCCAATATACTAAAATTACGAAATTGAAGTTCATTTTTGTAATTTGATGTTGTTGTAACAGTGACTACTTCTTCTTGAACTGAATCTGGGTCATCTTCTATAAGTTCAATTTCTAAATAATTATAACTATCCAACATTATACTATCTTCATCATCATCCTCCTCGTCGTCGTCGTCTTCATCATTATTATTATTATTACCGTCATTACTACTAGTATTACTTTTAGTATTAGTATGACTTTGATTATTATTTCGTATATTTCCTAAATCTTCTACAAGTTCAAAATGATTTATTAATTTCATTTGTCCAGGTTGTTTTATTTCATATATTGTTATTTCATTTGATATTTTGACGGGGGGTTGATGTAATACTAATGAGGGTTTATTTAATGTTGAAGACATTGATGATGATGATGATGCTGGACATGATGTAATTGGTGTTATTGTTGTTGAACTTGATGATCCTGGTAATAGTAGTTGAAGATGTTGTTGTTGTTGTGGTTTCTTATCAGAATTTTCCAATGACATTTTCCCTTGATGCTGTTTATGTCCAAATGGATCTGACATCGTAAAAAGGTATTGTCTAATAATAATAAGAGCAATAATAATGATACATGAATAGTCAGCGTAATAGTAGTAATAATAATATTATTATTATTATTTCTTTTTGTTTTTGACTTGATGAAATACTCTGTTAGGACAGATTTCATTTGAAAATGAATTTGTTTTTAACAAGAGTACATTTTGTAGAGAATTACATTTTTTGTGTTTGATGTTGGGTTTTTGTATTTAATATTAAAATATTAAATTACACGTTATACTAAAGTTCTATAATATTTTAGTATCTTTTAACATTTTGTAATTGTTATTTATAATATGATGATAATGATGATGTTTTGATGACATATTAATTTTAGGCTATACAATGTACACTCCACAATTTTTATAATGAGATAGGTAGAAAGATGATTTTTTGTTCTCTGTTATTCTTTTGTTTGAATACGAAATCAAAACATTATTTACTTTTTAAATTACATATATTTTAAACACAAAAAGCTCATTAAAAAATTCTTCCAGATTTTACTTAGTTAAACTTAAAACTTAAATATAAGTTATAAACTCATAAACACAAACTAAATCACAAAAAAATCAAAGTACGTATGATATAATACTATAATTTCACTATCAATCGTGATGTAAATCAATATGTTTCATAATTCTTACAGATTTTTCTGAATTTTGAACAGAAAAACGAAAATAATTAAAAAATATAGTCTTGTTTTCAACACTGTATTCACTCAGTTCACTTCATGTTTATGACGAAGTAAAAAACTTTTAACAATTATTTATTAATAATTAAATATTAGACCACAAAACTGATAAATTTCTTATTCCTTTTGCTGTCTGCAGTTGTTTTGTTTACACATTTTTAATTGTCCATGTGTAATTATGTTATTTATTATTTAAATCCTTTTTATTATTAAAAATCCTCTTTTTCAAATGTTCTGTTTTGATTCTGTGAACTGTTTATATCTGTACATATGTATAGCTATGTATGTATGTCACGGATATACCTATAACTGGAATTTTATATCGTACATATGTAAATATATACGTACAAGTAAAAACGCCCGTCATATGACGGGTCACATAACAGGTCTATAAAATCCGATGATCAAAAAACTTGGTACATTTGTATATTTTCTACAGCTGCTCATTTGTAGCTAATAAATAATCGAATCATTGGTGGATTACCGTATGATCGCTCCGTTTTAGCTTTCGGTGCTTTTTTACTTTAGTCTACTCCTAATCATGTGGCTATTTCTTTTGGCCAGCGTAATAGAGCCCTGTCTCTTAGCCAAAGTAATAGTCTGACTATTATAATATTAATATATTATTATTATAATATTTATATTATTTACAATAAAACTAGACCGTTACACACGGAATGACGCCATCGGATACGGATTTTGTAGAAGGTAGATTGACATCAAGAGTTGCTAGATGAATGAAGAGATGGCTCAGGATGGTTTTCCAGGTTATTTTTCGGGGTTTTTGAAATAGTTATATTTTCAGATCTGAAAAGTTAAAATTTCAGGACAAAATTATCCTCTTTTTATAGAACTTGTTCATGTGTTCATTTCTCTTTAAATGGTTTTTTAACATTTTGTAGTAAAATATAAGGTAAGATGATACTAACTATTACTGTTTGTAAATAAAATACTACTACACATGTACAATGTACACACATACATAATATATTTATAATTTATAATAATGTGCCCAGATACCTCGTAGGCTACGAGTCGTAGCCTAATCATTTTTAATTCTTTTTTTTTTGTATGTTTTTGATAGCATATTTACAATATGACGTGTATAATAAAAGGATTGTTACAAAGAACAGTCTTTCACCCTTCATTAATGAAACAATGTAACCATCATCAAGCATTATTGTGTCAACCACTAGGAATTCCTAATTCTAGACCATTATCAACTTCTAGTTCAATGAAATCTTCTCAATCCGACTCTACAAAATCCGAAGACAAAGTTGTGATGAGTGATGATGGACGAGTGGTTGTCTGTTGGCATCCAGAAGTCCCTTTTCCTTATGAACTTACAGCACCGATGCCACAAGAAATAACACCTACTGATTCTGTTCTTAAAGTTCAAGCTTTATACCCGGTATGTGTGTACTTATTTTGTGTAATGCAATAATATATACTTAAGTATTTAATAAAGATTTTATGCTTTTTGTAATATAATAATCTAATCTAATCAATTATTATCTTGTTTTTATTTTTTCTTACATAGACCAAAGAAATATTTCGTCGTAAAAATAAGCAGATGATTATTCAAGAATTGACGAATCTGACGTATACTACGAAGCATAGTTGGTATCCGGGGAGAAGGAGATTGAGATATAGAGAAATGAACACTAATAATGAAAAGAAAGATCGAGAGTATTTATAAATTATAAGAATATGAATTTTTTGATGTTTTTACATATTATATTGTTATAGAATGTATATAAAGTAATATTATGCCTTTATCAGTCTGGTCGCAAGCTTTGTTTTTATGGACTTTGAAAATATAGTCATAAATTTGTTGCCGAGGAGATAAAAGACAT